>PVKP010003925.1:0-102926 GCA_004027715.1 Plecturocebus donacophilus
CCCCTCCTACAGGAAGTTCTCCTGAGCCACCAGACTAAGGGAAGTGTCTTTCCTGCGGGCTCCCATGGAATCTCACTTCGTGTTTTTTTCTGTCTCTGCAGGTTATGTGTTAATCTCATTGTACAGTCATTTTCTGTTTATGTCTCTATTTTTCACTCCTGCTGTTAGAGTGGGTAGATAGGTAGATATGAGCAGGGCAGGCTAGAGCCCCAGAGAGTATCAGGCAACTGTCAGGAGACTGTCGGGCAATTGTAAGGCAGCTAGCAACAGGGAGGAGAAAGTTTCCTAACAAACAGGAGACATCTTGAGCTGTGGGCAACTTCCCAATAAAAACTTAAAATGGTGAATTTGACCTTCCTCTGATGACAGGTCCAGGTATGCACGGTAAGGGGAAAAACAGCAGCATTCGACCCATATATGGACTTCTTCTGTGAGTGCAAGGCCAGTAAGGGGAAATTGCCCTAAGAGAGTATGCACATAACTTCAATCAGCAAAGGCTGCCTGTGGACCCTCCTAAATACTGGCAAGTCATTTTGTATGCAGTGATTAGCCAACAGCCTGCCCAGGGGGAGAGATGAGAGGAAGAAATCAGGGGGAAAAGACAGGAAACAGTAAATCTTTTAAGAGCCATCAGGCAGGACACTCAAATCTTTTGAGTTGCCTGCTTAGTCCCTTCCAAGTGTACTTTACTTTGCTTCAGTAAACTCTTGTTTCTGCCTTAGATGTATTCTGTCTCCTGGCAGAATTCTTTCTCCCAAGAAGATAAGGATCAAGGACTGCGAAGCCTGCCCGGACTCTGGCAGTGACACTGCTGGACAGAGAACCTTGCTGATAGAGCAGAGTCTGAGCACCTAATTCAGATCTTGACAAGTAATTCCCAAGTTAGTGCTCAGCAAATATGTGTTAGACTTGACTGTTACTCCTTCCTTCTCTGGGCCAGCATTTCCCTATTCGTCATTCACATTACCGGCTAAAATAGAGATGACCAGTTAAATTTGAATTTCAGCTAAGATGTTTGAAAGTGCGTCTGTTTAGGACATACTTATACAAAAAAATATTCATTGCTTATCTGAAATTCAGATTTAACTGGGCATCACATATTTTTATTTGCTAGCTCTGGCAAATCAACCCTATTTTTTTCAACATGTGAGTTGCATGCAGTGGGAATGGTGTGACTCAAATGAAATAATATCTTTGAAGGTGCTAGACATAGATAAGCTTTCTACAAATATTATCCTTGTTATCTGTGGTCTTCAGTGAAGCTAAGGGATATCTTTTTGCATCTAATCCTACTTTGAAGTATTCATCAACCAGATTTTTTCCTATCACCTACCACACAGACCTTCCAAGCCTCCTAAATTGGTCTCCACATCAGCCCTAGACACGCCGGTTGCATTTCAGCAGCAGGAAGCCACAAGAAGAGCAGGTAAATATACCAGGTGCGGGAGGAGAGTGGAGATACACAGAGGCTCTGCTCCCCAGAGCCCCGTTGTCCTTCCTCCTGCATTTGTCTTATGACAGCACAGGCCAGGATTTGAGATGCCCTCATTTCTCATCAACTAATACCTGGCATCTGGTATAGGAGGCTATGCTTAAATCTTACAGAGGGTCAGAACTGGTTTACTGAAGCTCTGAATTAGTTTAACCTTCAGGTGCATTTTTCTTGGATTCTGTGATATTGGAAGAATGGAGAACAAGGCTTCAGCCCAGCGGGGGAGACCTCCTGGCATGATTGCACCATATGACAACTCATGTGCTTAGGATCCTCCCCTAGCTCCTCATCCCCCATAGGAAAAAATTGAGATGCTTCAATCTTGCACGTGGGTCTTTTGGGTTCATGATCTAGCATCTGTGTATCTCTCCAACTTCACCTTGCGCTACAACCGGCCTCCCACTTCCACTTTCTGTTCCAGCAATACAGAACCACAGCTTAGTTGTCCCTAAGCTGCCCAGCATTCCCCAAACACCACTGATTTTTCTCTTTTCTCTTTGCTTGAAATATCCATGCCCATGACCATCTGGGAATATGTTAAATCTCACCTCACACCTCTTTGAATTTTCCCAATTTGTCCTGTTCTCACTGCCATACTCTTGACTCAAATGCCTTTACCAGCATTCCCAGGGTCCCTGTGCTACCTGTTAGCACATACTATATGATATTAGAATAATCGCTTGCCTACATCTCTTCCCTCCAAGCTGTGAGCAGTTTGAGGCAAGGATCATGAAAGTTCATTGTTTTCCTGGTTCTTGGTGAAGGTTTGTTCATTAAGTGGATAATAGAATGAATGAATGAATGAATGAGTGAATGAATGAGAGAGTGATATGTAAGCACAAGACTCCTGGGATGTGGCAGACATACATGATTGTACAAGGCAAGATGATATGATTGTCTACGCACTTGCTGAGGTTGTATAGAGGAAGAAGAGGGATGGAAGGTCCAGCCAGTGGACCTTCCCTGACAAATATGAAAGTGAGAGAAAACTCTTACAGGGCCCCTGGGAAATTCTAGGGGAAGTGTTTCCTTTTAAACTGCAAAGCATAAGGGAAATGCATCTACTTATGTGAATGAGGAAATGGAGCTGGAGAACGCAGATAAAGTCAGTTCTATACCAAGTCTCCATTTGCTGTCATGGGGGATGGTCATGGGGATTGTAGTTTTCAGAGTGGTCCTCACCTGAGGGCCTGGTGGAGCCTCTGGCTTCCACCATAGGGAGGAGTGGAGCTGCAGGCACACCTCACTCTATAGCCAGAGCCAGTCCCCCTTTTAAAATAGTATTCCTTAGATCTCCCTTGGGAAAAGGACTCTGCTTCTTAGAAAAAGAAAAAATACTTAGAAACTCACTGATATAGTGAAGAATCAGCTTTAGGGTCTGAAGTGATATGGTTTTACATTTTAAGTCCCAATTTCCCACTTATTTCTGTTTGTGTGATCTTGGGCCTCAGTTGCCTTATCTGCTAAATGGGAAGAATAATGGAACTACTTTGTGAGACTTTTGTGAGGATTAACTCTGTTAGCACATATGATGAGCTAAAAATCAATAAGCTTGGGCTATTTGTGTTAGTCCTAGTCTGCTCATCACCAGCTCTGTGACTTAGGCAGCTCAGCCACTTGACGGTGAATCTCCTTATCAGTGGAAAAAGTGTGGTAATACATGTCTCAACGTTAAAAAAGAGTATTAAGTCACAGTACAGATGAAGAAGTGCCTGAGAAAGCATCCACAAGTCTGAGCTACACTCACAATGCTAACCTGAATGAAATAACAACTCACTGTGCAACCAATAGCACTTACACTTGGGCTTGTGATCCACACACACCACTGGTGACCAAGGAAACCTCTCCATCAGGCAGCCCAGCCTTCTCACTTGCTCTAAGCAGCAGCGATGGGACAAGCAGCACCTAAGACCAAGGAAAACCCTTTACTTCCCAGAGCTCCCAGCTTCCATAGGAATCCCCTCAAGCATGACATGCTTCTCCCACATGCCCTGTAGCAGCCAGGGAAGCCAGTGCCTCCTTTCCAGTGCACACAGGGCTGACACATATACACATTGTATACTGCACAAAGGCAATATTAATCATACTGTATGCATCTTATTAAATGTTGTTGAGGCTGGGCGTGGCACACCTGTAATCCCAGCACTTTGGGAGGCTGAGGCAGGTGGATCATGAGGTCAGGAGATCAAGACCATCCTGACCAACGTGGTGAAACCCCTTCTCT
Source organism: Plecturocebus donacophilus (assembly GCA_004027715.1). Classification (NCBI taxonomy): domain Eukaryota; kingdom Metazoa; phylum Chordata; class Mammalia; order Primates; family Pitheciidae; genus Plecturocebus; species Plecturocebus donacophilus. The sequence goes on from PVKP010003925.1 coordinate 3,717, forward strand.
ACCAAAAATACAAAAATAAGCTGGGTGTGGTGGTGCGTGCTTGTAGTCCCAGCTGCTAGGGTGGCTGAGGAAGGGGAATCACTTGAACTTGGGAGGTGGAGGTCAGCCTGGCTACAGAGTGAGACTCTGTCTCAAAAAAAAAAAAAAAAGCAAAAAAACCACATCGTTTTTGTATTTTTATTGTAACTGTTCATGGCAAAGATAGGTTATTTACATATTTATTTAAATAATTTTTAGCAGGTGGAAATAGAGTCTTGAGGAAAGGGGTACCTTTTTAAATTTATGCAAAGGTACCATGTGGACTAGTAGTAACCTTACTCCCTCCAATCTTTGACATAGAAGAGTTGATCTCACATCCACAGTGCACTGTCATTTGTCCCTAGCCTTAAAAAAGAGTAGAGTAACTATCCTGAGCATAAATAAAGAGCTGCACCTAGAAAAGTGTCCAGCATAGATCAGAAGCTTGCAAATATATGAAAATTAATCAACGTCTTGCTTTTTATATCCACCCATCTGGACTGATATGGCCTCACAATATTCAGTGTCCCTGCTTGCCAGATGGACATCCTTAAGAAACTTGGGATGGCCTCAGCCAATAGGGAGCTACAGATGCTCCCCAGATACTCCCTTTCGACTCTCCCTTTTCTTTTAATAACTCTCACTCTGTCTGGGAGGCCACAGCTCCAGCAGGGATAAGTCATAGCCTCTTGTGGCTTTTTTGCTGCACCTCTTCTCAACCAATGATCTGCTTATTAACTTTTCCACATTGCTAGCAATCAGAGGAACAACCCCCCGTATGCTCACATAGCCACCAGCTACAGGTCAGCGTCTGGCTCCTTCAGCTGTTAGCACAAAAGAGCCACATAATCTTGTGTGTGTGTTTGGCAGGGATGGGAGGGGTGGATGACTGACACAATAGTTAAAATCTAAAGTCAATGAGCAAATCAGAAATCATATGCAAATCAAAATATTCATAAAATCACTGAAATTGTCCATAATGTACAGTATAGGTGGTCTTGAAAATACATTCTTGTAGAAAATTATATCAGTTTGACTAACTCTTCCTTAGTCAAGAGTTTTCTCCTGTGACTGAGTTTTTCAGTTTCTTTCTACAGATGTCAAGTAGCCATAGCACAACTTACCTGACCTACTGGTCAAATTTTATATTTTTGTAAATATGGCCAGTCATCAGGAAACGCCTTCAAAATCATCTCCACTTTTTTACAAGGGGTTCAACAGAATGCAGAAACTGCTGACAGCTACGTGTCTATCTGTTGCCTTGTCTCATTGAGGGCTATGCACTCAAAAACCTGGACACTATTTAAATTGTCCTCTGTCACGGAGAGCAGCGGGCATATGGTTAAACCTCAGCATGTAAACATGCTTATGACTCCACAGTGTGACATAAGCTTTGCTAGAGTAAAAAATTCTTTAGGGTCCCCTGGTGGGAGGTAAGTTTTGAAGGTTTCCTGATCAGCAGAGCCTGGATTTCCTTCACTGAAAATCTCAGAGATGGATAATTAAGCCAGGATGGCTGAGAAGTAGAGGCAGGGAAGAGATAAAATACAGCCACCCAGACATCCAACCTGCAGCTGACATGCTCCATATTCCTGCCCTGTTACTGTGTCCTTTGTGTTAGCCACAACAAGCTTTGTCTTTTTGTGCTTTTAAAAATCATCGATAGTTGCTGATTTTGCTTTGGCAACCATACCATCCAAGAAGGCCATGTGCCTTTTGAATGCAGGTCTGTTCCTTGACCATGGACTGGGGCTGACCCCATGTGCAGTCTTTCAGAAAATTCCTCAAATGCAGGTTGAGTCCTCCATGGTTTCCTTTGTTTGCCCTACTGTATTTATTATATCAGGTAGTACTTTCGTTTAATTGTCCATCTCTTTCACCATATGTGCTTCTATTAGGCGAAAGCGGTTTGTTTTATTCTGTTTTGTAAAGGTTGAATCCTTCTTGTATCTCTGCCACCTAGCGTAGTGCCTGGCACAGAGCAAAAGCTCAAGAGGCGTGGGTTGAATACATATTTAAATGAATGAATAAATTAATGAGTGTGTGAGGTCAATGAAAATTCTTTCAAGAGCGGTAGATAGAAACATTAGCAGTTACACTTAAAAGGTATCGAGATGCTAATTTTAATATGGCTTTCTGCAGGCAAAACCAACTGGTAACCTCACTTCTACTTGTTGGTGATTGCCAAATAGGCGGACTTGGGGTCATTTGAAGGATATTTGCAGATTGGCCCTTTTGGGGTAGCTGGACAGTATTTGTAAAAGTGCTGAAAGGGCTCAAGGGCCCCAGATCAAAAGATGTGGATCCGTCTGGCTCTGCGTTTTCCTAGGTGAACAACCTCAAGCAAGTCAGTTCCTGAGCTTCTGCTGCTCACCAGGAAAATGGGCCTATGATGCTGAGGAGCCACCTGAGTGAGCTACTGTGTGCACCCAGCTTTGAGTGAAGCCCAAGGCTCAGTCTGGTGTCCAGGAGGGCTCTCACCACTCCCTGGTGCAGACGGCATCAGCACTACCACACCAGAGCTATCGCTTCTGCTCTCCATACCTGTCCAGGGCATCCCTTGGCTCGCCTCTTCCTTCTTGTCCACAGTAACAGCCATAAGACTCAAATTCCTCTGGGCACCGGGATGTCAGACAAAAAAGCATCTCTCCAAGCTGTGGCATCACCTGCATGTTGTCCCCACTTCCCAGGTGCAGGAAGGTGAATCTGTCGCAGGCTGAAAGGAACAGGAATTGTCAGGAGAGCAAGACTGTAGGGGCAGCCATCACCAGAGGAAGGCCCTGTGAGCTTCCAGGTTGTAGGTGGACAACTCTAGGTCATGCGAGAAAACCCCATGTCTTACTCCTTGGCTCGTCATTCTTCTGGGAAAGCTGTTATGGCTCATCCCCTGCTTGGATGCATTATATTTCAGAGAGCAAGTCTTTTCTCTCTAGGCTTCTAATGCTCTATGAGACTCCTTATTTAATCCCCCTAAGGGATGGAGACTTGTCAGGATCCAAGATGCTTTTTGGGGCCACATCTTATTACTGAGTAGACCTGGCATCCTGGGAGTGCCCCGGCTAAACTCTTATGCTTTCTGGTGGCATCAGGTTAGCACACCTGGCCAGGCCTGCCTTTCTCTCCTCTGCCTCTCCATCTGCCCATACCCACCTCTTTCTCTGTCTCTATTTCTCCTGCTTCTACCGTTCCTCCTCTGTCCACAAATCTCAAATGCAGCTTTCTTCATAGTGCTGCACTGGACACCATGGAAGGCATACCCATATACTAACAAAGCCCCTCCTCTGTGTGCCCAACCAGCTCTGGCTCCTTACAGGTGCAGGGCCTTTTTAAGGCATCAGAGGGAGGAGAGACAAAGGGGGAAGATGATCAAAACCCAAGTGCTTCCTTCTTTCCAATAAAGCATGGTGTGGACGATGCCAAGCTCTTTCCCTCCGGGCCAGTAAGTGTGGTGGCAGCATGAGGTCAGGGGCTCAGAAGACTGCGGCTCGTCCCCCAGGCTCAGCCTCCCGATCACTGAGTGACTACAGGCAGCATACATCTCCTCTGAGCCTCAGTGTGCTCTTCCAGTCAGTGGATGATGATGTCTTCTAGTTACGCCCCCATGAGAAGGTCACAGTGTGAAAAGGTGGCCCACAGTGATTGTTCACAGCCTAACCAAAAGACCCCAGCAGTGGAGAGGATAGACACTGCTTCTGCTCACCTTTTTCAGTTGTCTCCTCAGGACCATTTTTGACAGATGGCACCGCCAGCCCCAGAGATTTAATGCCAGCAGGGACAAGGGTTACAACTTTAGCTGTAACCCTTGTTGCAACTATCTCTGCAGATTCTGAAAATGAAAAACTTCATGGTTCAGATTCAAAAAGTGGCTCAAGCAGACATTTGCAGATGGACACACCAATGCCAAATGCAAACAGATAGAACATCAAAGTGTTAGGAGAATGTTCCTCAAACTGGGTTTGCAGATATCCAGGCAGATTCTTAGGGATCCATGTATTCTACATGAGAATTGCAAATTTTCTACAATAACCTTAACACTGTTGGGAGCCTGTGCTAGACCACCTGGATGGCGTTCCAGGGATGAGGACTGCCGAGGCTCCCAGGCTTCTGTTTATGTCCTGTTTGCTATCAGATGCCTGCTCAATGAAGGGCCATTATGGTGCTCACAGCAAGTGAAGAGGTAAAGAAACTGGTGGAGAAATTAAGGCAACTCATAGTACACAGTAAGGCAGACAAGCAAAACAATTCCCGGAACCCCCATTTCTTTGTTCAACTGCAGCAACAGCTTCTCATTATTTGCAGAGTTCAGTGCAAGGTCCTTTCTGTGGCCTGCAAGCCTTACCTGTGACATGGTCCTACCTTCCTTGCCATCACATCTCTTACAGCCTGCCTGGTACTCTCTCTGGATCTCTCTTTGCTCCGATGTGTCAGTCTCACCTGCCCTTTTATCTGGAGGCAGTAAAGGCTCCCACCCACAGGCCAAATCTCCAGCCTTCCCAGAACAGGGAACAGCAGCAGGCTCAGCCCCACCAATCTGCTGACCTCGACTCAGTTCCCAGAGTACTGAGTAAGGTCTGGCATCTTTGTGCTCACTGGATTGCAGTATTTCGCCAAATCCACTATATTGGTTTGCTTGGTGCATCTGGTCATCTACCTCCTCTACTCCAGCTCCTATGAGACTAAAGCCCTGATGCCATCTCAGTCTCCTAGGTTAGCATCCTGCCCAGTTTTCCAGTCCCACAAACAGAAGCAAGTTACCTAGTTTCTATCATGTTCCTGACTGCTGGAAACTCACCTAGTTCTGTGTAGTAGAGTGGAAAGACTTCATGAGTTCGTGTTAAAGAGATGTGAGTTTGGGTTTTAGCTTAGCTGCATACAGTTGTATAACCCTGGGCAAATCATTTCACCTCTCTAAATCTTAATTTCTCCATTTGTAAAATTATACTAATATTAACTCTTTTGGTATTTGAATAATCCTTCTAGTTAATGTCTAGCAATTAGGAAATAGTAGTAGCCATCAGAACAGCTCTGTGAATGAGAATATAGTCATACATCTAATCTAGGGTTAAGACTCTCCATGTGGAATGTTCTACAAGCCAAAGGACCTCCCAGAGCACAGGGTCTGCTCTCTGTTGAGTCTGAATAACCAGTAGCCCTCCTGAGGAAGAACTTTCTGGATTATTGGTGCCAATCTAATTTGAGATCCCCTCACTTTATTTAGAGCAGAGCATTTGGTGTTAATCACCCTGCCTGAGCCAACTGCCCCATTGGGGAATAAATGCCTCTGGTTCTTGCCCCTCTCACCTCCCATGCTGACAACTCACACTGCATCTATCTGGAATCCAGTTGATGTCATAAATATGTTAAGGACAATGACATGAACATAGGCAGGCGGAGCCCGGTGTGCTTACCCGGAGGGGACGTAGCCCTGGCAGCTTCCACACCTTCCTGATCATGGCCTGCCTCTGTTCCCCAAAGAAGAGAGACAGGGTGAGCATCCACCCCAGGCTGTCCCACCTGGGTTCCCAGAGGCGCTTCCCACCCATTGCACACAGGCAGGCGGCCATGTGCTCTTCACTCTGCCACTGGCCCACCTCCCACCATGAGATTTTCTAGAACAACCGGTGAGACCAGGGCTGCTGCTGAGCCGAAAGGAACCCCCCAGATACAGGCTTGCTGGCAAATGCAGCTGCAGCTTGTCAGGCTGGAAGCAAGTGAGGTGGTTCAAACACTTTGGGAATGACAGCTTCTTTAGAATTTAAGGGAAAAAAAATCTAAAAGTAAAGTGCATTTTGGAACAGAGGAGCATTGCCGTACAGAGATAGCAGAATCGTGTGGTTGAGGTTGTTTGCTATGTGACTCCAGGAAAACCACCGATCCTCAGTTTCTCTGTAAACTGAATTTGTTGTTACCATTATTTGAAAGTTACTAAGCTCCTACTCCATGCTGGGTAAGGCAGCAAGGGCTTCTCGTATTAACTTACCACAACCCCTTGAGTTGGCGCTACGCTCACCCTTATTCAGAGATGAGAAAGGAGACACACAGAAAAGTTAGGTTCCTTTTCTAAGGTCCCAGAGCTAGGAAGTGGCTGCAAACTCACGCAGCCTGGTTGAAGTTTGTATGCTTAACCAATAGGCAAGACTACTATTTCACTTCTGGCTGTGCCACAAGAAAATGCCAGAGATGCTGACAGAACATTATTTGGAAGGACAGAAAGTGCCTTAAGTGTAATGTGCTTTAAGATCAAGACCATGCTAGTGTTCTCTGAAAACCTGGCTTTGAAGTTGACTGATACGGACACAAATGCGCCATTAAAGAGGGAGGTTCTGGACCATTCTAAACTGGGGCAGATTGTTCTATTCAAAAGCAAAACCTAGAGACTCAGAACAAAAGGACTACCAAGCTGAACTACCCTGGGCAAATGACTCGACTCTCAGAGCTTCTTGTTTATCTGCAAAATGGGGATGGGCCTCCAAGGACCAGGGAAGACTAACTCAGAGGACGTTTGTGAGGGGCCTGGGAATGATATGCTGGCACATCAGAGGCCCTCAACAAGGTCACTGCCCGTTAACCAAAGAATCCACTTGCTCACTTATTCATTCTAAGTAGCTGGGAAATAATTATCATCTATTTTTGCTTGTTAATAAAGGGTCCATGGTTATTTACACAAGCAGAGTAAATGGTTAGGTTAACTCTGCTGATGAAATTTTGCCCTAGGTATTTTAGGTAAGGCAGTGTTCTCTATGAGCCACTATTGTATAAAGGAAAGGAAACAGTCCTACAGCCTGAAGTCTGGGCTCTGAGAACAGTCCTCCAAGTTACTTGCTTGAAAATTTTACTCTCCCTGAGCCTCAGCTTCCTACATATTCTGTAAAATGGGTATAACAATATTTCTTTCAGCTTCCTCTGAGAAGGGATCACAGGACTGAGCACAGATATTTAGATATTTGAAATATTTCTCCACTGGACTCCAGGCTGTCCTTTTCCAAATTCCTTCTGCTTACTTGTCTTTGAGAGAGTGGTCAGTCTGTCAACTTCAATCTCTGCAGCCACTGTGAAGAGAAATCACCCAACTTCAATGATCGATCCAGCTGGGTGCCAAAGCCAAACAGAGGAAACAGATTTGGGAGCTAAGGATGGAAGAGAGGGGGCTTAGGATAATCTGATCAGGGAATATGGCTGCCCAATGGTGTTCAGCAAGGTCTCAATTCAGTAGAAAAGGGACTAGACTAGAGCCAGGCCTGTGTTTAGGCACAAAGCCTGGCAAATGCCACCTTTTGGGGGTGAAGGGCCATTATTTTCCCTAGGTTCACCTGTGGGAAGGCAGCTTAAGAGAGCATTTAGTCTGGAAGGAAAAAGGCTCTCATCACAGGTTTGCCATGCAGCTCTGTGTCTTAGACAATTCATCTCTGAGTCTTAGACAATTCATCTCTGAATCTCAATAGCCTGTCTTAAAATGGAGGCTGTAGCAATTATTCCATAGGGTTGTATGAGCATTAAATGAGATTATGTATTTTAAGCAAGCTGTCCAGTATCCAGCCTATGATTTGATAGTGTGTGCTGTGTTTTATAGCCACACCTGGGAGAATATACTGGTCTAGAATCTCCGCTTGCTTGCTTTCATTTAATCCTTATGCCACCCTAAAAGATAGATGTGATTATCCCCTTTCAGGGAGTAGTGAATGATGGACCAGCTCTCAGCCTATTTTGTAAATAAAGTTTTGTTAGAACACAGCCACTTGCATTAATTTAGGGGTTGTCCGTGCCTGCTTTTGTGCTACAGTAGCAGAGTTAAGCAACTGTAATAGAGACCCTGTGGCTCGCAAAGCCTAAAATATTAACTGAGGAAGTTTGGATCTGTGTCCCCACCCAAATCTCATGTTAAAATGTCATCCCCAATGTTGGAGGTGGGGCCTGATGGGAAGTGATTGGATCCTGGGGGCAAATTTCTCATGAATAGTTTAACATCATTCCCTTGGTGCTGTTCTCATGACAGTGAGTTCTTGTAAGATCTGGTTGTTTAAAAGTGTGTAGCACCTCCCCACTCTCATTGTGTGTTTTTGGGTTCCATGCCAGCCCTCTTTGGCTCACCTTCTCCTGAAAGGGCTGTCAGGCTGCTGTCTGTAGTCTCCACAGGAACCACTGGAAAAGAGAGCTCCGAATAGCAGTGACTAATGCAACACAGTGTCAAAATCAAGCACAGGGTCTCAAAGGAGAACAGACTGGAGATTGCTAGCCCAAGGGAGGAAAGGTGCTGAGAAAGCAGTTGCTAAGAAGAGCTGTTCAGCCTGTCTTAGGAGTCCCTTGCCTCTGTTACTCCTTCCAGAACATAGGGTGCCCTACAAGATCCCAGCTCAGGAGGGGGCACATCCACTGCTGTGTTCAGGTTCAGATCATGGCTGAAGGCAGTGAAAGAGCTCAAAACCCCGAAGGTATCCCAATTTGAGGAGATTTCTGTTCCAAAGGGAGGCAGAGTGGCTGAGAATAAAACAAGTGTTGGACTCAGATGATACAGAGATATGACACGCACATATACACACACCCATACACACTCATGCACATGCACTCACACTCACACACACTCAAATACACTCACGCATACCCCATATATGCCCAAGCACACATCCATACACACCTACACACACACACACACACACACACACACACACACACACACACACACCCCTGCTTCCTCTTTACAAACATCAAACACCGCATGACTAGTTTTGGGAGACAGACTCCAACCCCAGGAGAGGAGAGATGCTCTACCGAGGTGTATCTTGGACTTCTCCTCCCCAGGCGCGAAAAGGTGTTGGGACTGAGAGATCATGGAAACTGGTGAACAAGGAGTGGCAGGCACAAACCTGAATTCCATTTTTGGCAAGATCCATATTTTAGATTAGGAATCACCACTTGCTTAGTTCAGTGGACAGTTATTAAGAGCCTACCCTGCTCTGAAAAGAGACATGTGAAAAGCAGTCTCCTCTTCAAAGGGCCTCTGTTGAACCCAAGCTGCAGGCTCTGGAGAGTGCATGGAGAAAGGAGAGGAAGGGAGAGGAGGAGGCAGTGAGCGTGCCCCTGGGAGACTGCGGCAGCCAGGAGCTTACTTAGCTAGGAGGGACCTCACTCCACCGGAGCACTACGTCTTGTCCCAGTCACAGTGCATACCAGGGCTCTGACTATAGAGTGAGAAAGGGGAGAGAATGAACTTGGGGTCTACATCCATACTGAATTAAATTCACACCTGTCCACATAGCATAGGGCTGAGTTTTCACTAGAGCCACCTGATGTTGGGCATTTGAATTGGGTTTATCAGAAGTAACACATTTCCCAGCCAGGGACGGCAAGGCCACATCCAGCTCCGGTGAGGGCAGGCCTGGTGGAGGAGGTGTATCCACCGGCTCCCATCAGCATCTGGGCCCTTGTGGTTCAAGAGGCAGCATCCCTGGGAGGCCTTACCTTTGGGCAGAAGTGTTGTCGACTCTTCCTTAATGGTTGTCTCTGAAAAAAAAAACACATACACATTGGCAAGTCTGTTGAGAGCAGTGGGTATGAGGGAAGATTTGAAGATGCTGGACTTGGCATCTACAGACATGCAGCAATGATTGGTCCCAAACCAGCTCCTGTCCAGACCCTCAACCCCATGGCTGATGCAGCCAGGTTCTTCCTACCTGGAGTCTGAGGCAGGCAGAAGGAGGTGTCCAGAAGGTTGAGGGAAGAGTTGAGGGTGGACCGAGCCAAGCACTCTATGGCAGCCTTGTCACAGGTACACAGCAGGTGCTCACAATGGTCCTTGGACTCTGCATAGAGCAAGACATGGCCAGTTAGAAAGATCTCACCTCGAATCTCAAGAGGTAATGCAAGCTCCAAGACTGAGTTCTCCATCTCCCCTGCCAAAAACCCACTCCCCTTGCAATCTCCATCCCATTCATGTCAGCTCTCTCTCTTTAGTCGTGTAGACCCAAACCAGGCCCGTACCCACTCTTCTCCTCCCACACTTGCACCCAGTGAAGCGAGCAGTTCTACTGGCTCCACTTTCAAAGTGCAGTCTGATGGCATCTCCATACCTCCAATCTACCATGCTGGGCCGAGTCCCTGTCATCCCGTGTGTGGTTATGGTAGTGGCCTCCCCACTACCCCACCTGCTTCTGTGCTGCTGCCCAATCTACACTCATCCAGGAGTGAGAGCAATCCTTTAGAAACTCAGGTCCAACCATGCCTTTATTCTGTTCAGAACCTTCCAGCATCTTCCCACCTCAACCTACATGTCTCACTGTCACCTAGGAAAAGTCACATGATTGGTCTCCCCACCTACGACCCCTGTTCCTTCTCAGATCACATCCTCTTCCACTCCCTCCTCCTCACCCCATTTGTGTCTCACTGCTCCCTTATTTCTCAATCACACCCAGCATCTCAAGCCTCAGGGTCCATCCATGAGCTGTTCCTTCTGTCTGCTTTGCTCCTCTCCCAGACACCCACAAGGACTGCTTCCCACCCATTCGTTTAAGTCTTCCTTAACCCTCATTGTCTCAGGGAGGGCTTTTCTTGACCTTCCCATTTAAAGAGAACCCCCCTCCCCTTCCTCCACAGGGCTTTCCCTTGATTCATTTTCCTCCAGAGCTCTTGTCCCTCTCTAACGTACTATACAATTTGTTTTGGGTATCTTCAGTGTCTGACAATAGTGAGGACATTCCAGAAGGTCAGGCTATCCCCAAAACAGATGACCGTCTAGCATTGGTGTAGGTGCACAATACATATATGTTGGGTGGATGAAGGAATCACGTTTTCCAGGTTCACTGTACCTCCCACCTACTGGGTCACATCCACCTCTTCCCATCAATGCCTCCCTCATGCTCCATACATCAGTCAGTCCATGTTACATAGATTTGAGTGTTCGTCGGATCTGGGTTCAAATCCCAGCTTTGCCTCTTTGCAGCTGTATAACTTTGGGCAAGTTATTTAAGCTGTAAACAATGGCCCCCATCTAATAGGGTTGTAAGGAAGATCAGAGTTTCTGTGTATAAGCCTACGGCACGTAATAGACACACATAAACACACACAAAATATGGCTCTAATATAGGACCTCCTACATGCTGTGTTCTGTCTTTACTACATGCCTTTGCCTACTCCACCTTTGCCAGGGTTGCCTAGAGACATGAAATAAAATTCCTGGAGTCACACAGCAAATAAGGTGGGAGCTGAGATTTGAACCTATGTGTTTCTGATTCTTACAACCATCACTGCAAGGCTTATTCACATATCACTACTTCCACCTTCACGTCCATCTCTGAGTTCTTAACATATGCCAGTCCCTGTGCTAACCATGTCACAAGCATTGTGTAATTCAATTTTCATAACTAATCTCTGAAGTAGGTTGCTCCTCCCCCTTTTGAGGGTCAGAGGAGTTAAGTAATTGCCTCAATGTTGCACATTGCATAAGCAGCAAACAATTTGCCCTTCCCAAGGTCTCAGAGTTTTACAAGTATAAATCATAAATGAAATAATTTGCTGATCAGCTATGATTTCAGGTCAAAAACATTATTGTGCATCTACTCCATGCAAGATATATATGTCATCAATCCAGCCCCCATGGGGCTCTAAGTGCTGCCAATGGTGATGATGATGTAGAAGGACCTCAATGTCCTCAGCCTGGTCCAGGCTTGGGGTCCCTGTACTGTTATTTCTGGGTCCAGGCCCCTGGGACACCTGGAGATGCTTACCACACGTGATCTTCTTCCCGACACAATCGACGTCTGTGCTAAGCTTGGCAGGGTCCTGGAGACAGTCCATCTCAGCAGCCTCCTCATAGCACCTGCGGTGCTGGAAGCAGCAGCTGCAGGAAGGTGGAGAGGAGGCAGCGTGAGAGTGTGGGTGCGAGGGAGGGCAGGCAGCTCGTGATCTTTCTCTGTCTCTGGATGGTTCCTGACAGTGGTCTGGTTTATTTATTTATTTAACATAAACTCAAGATTTTATTGTCTTCATAAAAGAAAAGATGACACTTAGAACTGGATCACCTGGCCCTTTCTCTTCTTATCTCCTCCCAGTTCAAAATGCTTGCATCTTTTAATAGCCAGTATTCTCTTGGATATGCAGTTGGGCTCAATGCACTCAGCACATGCATATGTGGGCATGCACACGCACACACACACACACACACACACACACACACACACACACACACACACACTTTCCTATCTGCTATCTTACAAGCTTCAGATTGCCCCTGCCTAGCCTATGGCCTTTTGCACCCAGAAAACTGGCCCTGGATCTCAGCCTAAGGACTTAGTATGAAGGTGGCCCAGCAGAAGGTAAAATGAGGCCTGTCTTGGTCTTCATCTAGACACTAAATCCTTGACATCTCCTTGGGTCACTGCTCCCCATTACTGACCACATCCATTTGTGCAGCCAACTAGTGTCCTAAATATCAGCTGCCAGCCTACATGAATTTTCCTCCTGCTTGGCCTTGTGGAATAGCTGACTTCACTGCCCCATCCCTATTTGCTGGCTGTGGGAGGTGCACCTCTATACTTGCTTGAATTGACCAGTGAAGGAGAGGCCAATGTCAATTTAGAGGCCAACAATTTTAAATAAAGAAAGTGACCCTTAAGCCGTCAGGATCAAGGATATAGACCCAAGCAACTATGCTGCAAACAGAAAGGAGAAGTGGATCATCAGCAAGAGACGCCTTTACACCATTCTGCATGTGAACCCCTGCCTGCCTGCAATGCACAAGGGAGCTTAATGCAACAGGTGGCTTCTGCATTTAAAAGTAATCTATATCTTCTTGTGTCCAGCACAGGTGTTTGAAATGGCCATTTATGGCCAACAGAGAGAGGATAAAGATCAACCCACATGTTCTTGAGGTGAGGAAGCTGATCAAAATTAAGTCATGAGCTGGACCCAATCTCTTAGAAGTCAGGCAAGAATTTTGCATAGAACAGCTTGAATTATCTCAGACACCATTATTAAGAAGAACACAAAGGGCAGGACTGTGGTGTGAATGAGCAACCTTCCCCACAACTGTGTAGACTAGAACTTTGGTGCCCAGAGCGGGTGAGTGACTTCTGCAAGGTCACAGCACATTAGTGGCAGAGTCCCAAATCAAGGGCCTGATTTGGCAGGCTATCTACTATATGTCAGGCCTCTAGCAAGGTGTGGACATGGACACAGCATATGGTTGGGCAAAATATTCAGTTGTTTACATACAGAAGGAAGTCAGAGCTAGACAAAGGTGAGAACCAGCGAAGTCTACATTCTTTGCCAAGCATTGGTTGTAAATGGAGAACTCGACTGGCTTGAGGAGAGTGTTGGAGGCTCCCAGGTCTCAGGTATATTCATGGGGAATGCAACAATATCTCAGATCAGCCCAGGAAGGAGAGCCGTGGCTGGAATATGACCCTGGGCTAGGGAGGAAGCCTGTGAGTTCCATTCAGGTGACACCTCAAGCTAGGAGCCGCTCCCTCCAGTGCTGTAAGGGGAAGAGTTGTGAATATCCACTGCCCTTACTCAATCCAGGCAGCACTGCAAGAAGACCTGAATCCTGGCTCTATCAACTGCCAGTGACTTGTCTTGAGCAAGTTACTTATCTCTTTTCAAAAGAACATTATGAGATATTCATTCCCATTTACCACTGAGGAAGCTGAGTCTTGGAGATGTTCACTGATAAAAGTTCAGACTTTTGAGCTTAGCTCCATGGACTGTTCTAACCACTTCACATTTAATGCTCATAACAATGCTATAAGTGAAGCAGTGTTATCCTTATTTGATAGATAAGGAGGCAGAAGCCCAGAGAAGTCAAGCAACTTGCCCAAGGCCTGCACAGCTGCTTAGAGACAGAGCTGGAATTTGCAGTCTGGCAGTAGGGCTCAAGAGTCTAGCTTTTAAACACTGCCTTCCCAAAGGCAGCATGTAAGATAGGCCACCGATCTCCATAGTCTGCTCCCTCTGCTGCTTCAACTTGCCTCCCAGCAAGCCTTAAAGAGGCTTCATTTTTGCTCATATGTGAATGGTCATGCCCCTGGGATGGTAACCTGCTGCCTGGAGGTTGGTGCAGGAAACAGACGTGGGAGGCTGAGGATAGAGGAGGCTGGGGGGCTGAGGTTTATGGGCAGAGCGTCTTCCCAAGAATGACAGGTAAGGCCCTGGAGGAAATGGGGACTGAGCCTGCTGTAGATGAAGAGCCTCAGGTCTGGGGTCCAAACAGGATCTCAATCTTCGGCCTAGGGGAGAAGTTAGGCAGAGCTTTGTTCTGGTAGGTGAGGCAGGAGTCCAGGAAACCGTAAGGGGAACTGCAGGGCAGAGTGGGACCTGAAATGGGCTGGCAAGGGAGCTCCCGAAACCGGAAAGTTTAATTTCCCCTTCTTCAACAGGGATAGCAACAATTCTGGTGATTGCTTCAGTTATAGCAGCTGAGTTGAGTGCGTTTGCTGAGTGTAACTATGTGGTGGCCTCTGTTTTAAGTGGTTTAAAGCATTAATTCAGTTAGCTCCCACGTGGATCCCATGCAGCAGCTGTAGTTACTACTATGTGCATTTACATAGGTGGATACAGACACGGAAGCGCTATATCTTGCCCAAGGTCAAATTTGGTCAAAGGACAAGCTGACACCAAGTGTGGGAGGTCATGTGGCTCTTGTAGTGCACACAGGAGGTCAGCAGGGACCAACATAAAGAAGAAAAAATATGCAGGTAGCTGATGACCTTGGGCAAGCTACTAAACATCTCACACTATCTAACTCAGAAGGATTTTCTAGATTTAAGAAAACATCTGTGTAGACTCTGCCATGCGGTGGGCACTCAATAAATGGTAGCAGTTATTTTTGGAGTCTGTTGTGCAAGTTCAGTGTGGAAATAACCTGTCTTCCAGGAGTTTGGAAATCCCCACCTCCATCAACTGAACTGTGTAAAGTAACTGAAACTGGGTGCAACCCCATTCACCAATTTGGGGACAGCGATACTTCAATCATTTCTTTTAGGTTGGAGACAATAATGAATAACTGCTTCATTTCTAGTTTACAAGGTGTTTTAATAATTAAAGAAAGGACCTGAAAGGAAAAGATGTCCACATGCCATACAGAACCAGCCTCTCCCTTTCTGAATGTTAACGAGCTTATAATTCCTACAATGAGAAACTGTCCTTTTGGTCCAAGGCAATTTGCATGCTCTCTTGCAGGTCTGAAGGTGAGAGAGATTTGTTGTTTAATTCAAAAGACAGTATTCTTTGTCAACCAAGGATATATCACTTTTTAATTAACTTGTTTGTTTTTAATTTCAGAAGAGCAATTAGAAGTTGACCACCTAGTCAATTACTTAATTTGTTGAGTTCCTGCTAAGTGCAAAGTACTAATATAGTCAGTGTTGGGAGTACAAAGAAGTAACACAGTATGGACTCTCCACAGAGGATGCTGAGTAGATCAGGGACACAGACCCTGGGCAAGCAGCTTCCTCTGTGTGGTAGGTGCAAGAAAGAGATGCACAGATGTTTAGGGAGAGCAGAGGTTGCACTGCTGCTGAGGGATCAGGAAATACGGAGGCTGTCCTGGAGGAGAAATGTCAGGGCAGATATGAGATACCTGATATATTGCAAAGAAGATCCCTTCCCTACCTTCTGTGAGTCTGTGCAATGAAAACACGTACTCACGGGGCTGGATTTGGGCACAGGTGGTACCCGTGGGGTGGGGCATTGTTCACGGAGTAGAGGTGAAACCCGGGTTCACATTCCCACTTCCGTAGTACTTCTCCTGCGGCTGCTACTGTTACTAGGACTACAGCTACTGTTATTATCACTGCTAGTTTACTATTAGGTTGGTGCAAATGTAATTGTGGTTTTGCCACTGAAAGTAATTGCATAATTGCATAACTTTGAAAGTAATCGCATAATTGCGTAAACCGCAATTACATTTGCATAGACGTAATAGTAAAATAGTACTACTAGAATAATACCGGTAAAATACTACTGCTGCTGTTACTTCTGCAACCAGTTACTAGTACTCCTGAATAAGTAATAGGCCAGATAGGGTCCCAAATACTTTAATTTGAATTTGCTCATTTAATCCTAGATAATAATTATATGGCATAGATATCATTGCTACCATTTTACAGATGAAGAAACTGGATCACAGAGAAGTTGAACACCTTGCCTAGGATCACAAAGTAAGTAAGGAACATAAGATTGGGACCACTGGGACATGGGTCATGGGTCATGGGTCTTGGGTCTTAACACTTTAACAGATAGCGCCAAATATCCCTAATTGCTGAGGGACCCAGTTGTTCCTCCTGTTACCAGGTCCTGCTTGCCACGTCCTTGCTAACACTTAATGCTTCCAGGTTTTGAGTTGTCATTCTGATCGTTAAAGGTTGATGTCCTATTTTAATTTGCATTTTCCTTGTACATAGGAAGGGAGTGTATCTTTACTGGTCACTTATAATTTCCTATAGTCCCCACTATGATTTACCACTTTTTTTTTTTTTTGAGATGGAGTCTCACACTGTTGCCTGAGCTGGAGTGCAGTGGGGTGATCTGTGCTCACTGCAACCTCTACCTCCCAGGTTCAAGTGATTCTCCTGCCTCAGTCTCCCAAGTAGCTGGGATCACAGGCACATGCCACCACACCCAGATAAATTTTTTGTATTTTTAGAAGAGATGGGATTTCACTATGTTGGCCAGGCTAGTCTCAAACTCCTGACCTTGTGATCTCTCCCCTTGGCCTCCCAAAGTGCTGAGATTATAGGCGTGAGCCACCGCACCCAGCTGCATTTACCTCTTTAGGCAAGGATGGTGTTCTGTTTGTCTGAAGCACAGTGTTCATATGTTATTGATATTTGGCTCATGTTTGTTGAAATAGAATAGAAACCTTCATAATAGTTTTACCCCTGCTGGCTAGTCTTGCTTTGAATAAAAAGTAATTCTAAAATTTTATTATGCAGCGAGTCATCTGGAGAACTTGTTTAAAACTCAGACTTCCAGGTTCCACTTACGGGTATTTTGAGTTGACAGGTCAGGGGTCCCAGGAATCTGCATTTTAACAAACATCCTGGTGGATTGGTGGATCCAAACATGAGACACACTAAAACAAAGTTTTGCTTATCAGACACAGCATAGAATCTTAAT
Source organism: Plecturocebus donacophilus (assembly GCA_004027715.1). Lineage (NCBI taxonomy): Eukaryota > Metazoa > Chordata > Mammalia > Primates > Pitheciidae > Plecturocebus > Plecturocebus donacophilus. The sequence goes on from PVKP010003925.1 coordinate 20,841, forward strand.
AACTTTCTAGAGTGAGATCTGATCACAGATGATATTGCCAAGTAAAGATGAAGTGAACAGTCACTCAACTAGTAGGTAGTGGAATTAAACCCTTTCCTGAGTCCCGAGTCCAGGGACTTTTCTGTGTTTGTGCTCTTGCCAAGGTATCAACTAGGCCTCCCAAGAGCTCATCTTTTGGTCTTGCTCTCTTGTGGAACTCACTTACCTGTCAGATTCATCCACAGGCAACCCTTCCATCTCAAACCTGCAGGCGCAACCATAGTCGTCAAAGTCTCGGGGGCAGAGACCAGCCACACACTTCATACCATTCACGAACTGGAGCAGCACAGGGAAATTGGTGAAGACAGCCTGCAGCCAGGTGAAGTGGGAGCCCAGGCAATCTGTGGGGGCAGGGGACAGGGACTGATGAGCACTGGGAACCAGGTCTAGGAGGGAGTCCCTGTCCCCTGGACTTCCTATACCTCAGGCTGGTGGTGCCTTATCAACCTAGTAAGCACCTACAGTGTACTAAGACTGTTTTAGAATAAGCCTTCATCCCTGTTAGTTTCCTACCTAACAGTCATTTATCCCTTCTTCCTTACTAACAAAACTACAACGAGCTTAAGGAAGATGAGTCTTCTCCCTAAATTCCTGAGAGTATTTCACAGTCATTCTCAGCTGGTCATGGTAATCCCATGTTTCCAACTGACTGGTCTATGGCTGTGCATGTGACCCAGATTTGGCCAAAAAAACTTAAGGGAAAATCTATAAGTGTCTTCTGGAAACTTTTTTTTTTTTTCTAATAAAGAATGAAGGCATATAGGAAGATCCCTTTAATCTACACCTTTTTTTTCTTCCTTGAATGTGGAGGAGGATGCATCAGCTGGAGCTGCAACAACCACAGTATAATGAGGAGGCCCCAAGTCTAAAGCTGAAAAACCAATATGCTCAGGATAGCAGGGCAGCAGGACAGAAGGAGCCTGCTGGGTCTTTGACACTTGTGTTGAGCTACCGCATGCATCCTGGTGCCTTCACACCACTTGAGATAATTCAATGTCTGTATTTATTCTTGCTGTTGCTATTTCTTTTTAAAAATTCAACTTTTATTATAGATTAAGGGGCACACATGCAGATTTGTTACATGGGTAAATTGTTTGATACCAAGGCTTGGTGTCCCCACAATCCCTTCATGAGGCAGCAAGCACAGTACCCAACAGAAGGTGTTTCAGCCTCTGACCGCCTCCCTCCCTCCCTGTCTAGTGGCCCCCAGCATCTATTGTTTCCGTCTTTACGTTCGTGTGTACTTAATGCTTAGCTCCCACTTATAAAGTGAGCATATGTGGTATTTCTATTTCTGTTCTTGCGTTAGGTCACTTAGGATAATGGCCTTCAACTCCCTCCATGCTAAATGCAAATCCAAACTACAATGAGACACCACCTCACACTAGTCAAAATGGCGATTATTTAAAAATCAAAAAACAACAGATGCTGGTGAGGCTGCAAAGAAAAGGGATTGCTTATACACTGGTTGGTGGGAATGCAAACTAGTTCAGCTACTGTGGAAAGCAATTCGGAGATCTCCCAAATAACCTAAAATAGAACTACTATTTGACCCAGGAATTCCACCACTGGGTATATACCCAAAGGAAAATAATTCATTCTGTCAAAAAGATACATGCATCCATATGTTCACTGCAGCATCATTCGTGATTGCAAAGACACTGAATCAGCCTGGCTTCTCATCAACGGTGGACTGGATAAAGAAAACCTGGTACAAATGTTTGCATTATTTGAGTCACTACTACTTGGCTGAATGGATCCAAATGATACGGTGCTGACACTATAAAACTAGAAGCCAGTATGGGAAGAAATGTGGTACAGACATTCACAACTTTTGAGCACCCATTAGGTGCCAGAAGCTGCACTAGGTGCTTTCACTAGCACAGTGGTTCAGCCTGACGAAGTGTGCAATGCCTCGGAAAGCATTTGCTTTGCCTGCTGTCCCACAGGACTCCTGTTAACTCTACAGGGCAGAAGTTTCCTGTCACCGCCAATTCATAGTAAATAAACTTGCTTTACATTTCACAGTAAAGAAGCTGACAGCTGAAGACATGTCCAAAGCATCATCCAGGGATAATGACTTGCCTAAAGTATACAGCAAACAAAATTAGCAAGAAAACCATATCAAGTGTTTCCGACTCTAAATCTCGTATTCTCCCTCCCCATCCTGCACCTTTCTGACGAGAGGATCCTCGAGTGCTGCATGAGTGACCCCTCACTACTGATTTAACATGCACGGGGTCACAAGACAGGGCTGAAGGGGATCAGGAGTCGTTGTGAGGACCAGTTCCACCTCATACTCTCCACCCCATTCAAATCTCCTTTTCCATGTTTTGTACCCACAAGTCCTAATCAGAAAAATTAAGACAGAATTCTCTGCTGATTGAAAAAGCAACTCTAAGCTTTATGCATGTGTGTATTTATGCAAATATGCGTTTTCATTCAGAAAGTTACAGGGCACCTGCACTTAGTTATACAAACAGTTTAAGCGCAGACTTATGCCTATCATGGCCCAACCCAAAAGCAATTCTCAGTCTTTGTTCATGTCAATCATATTATAGTCTCATTTTTTTGGTTCTTTTAGTAGTTGATGATAGGAACCATAATAGTGTCCTGATAGTCACATAACAGATTTTCAGTTGATAAATGGGATACTTGATACACTTTGACATTCTTTTTTTTTTCTTTTTTTTTTTGTGATGAAGTCTTGCTCTGTTGCCAGGGAGTGCAGTGGCATGACCTCAGCTCACTACAACCTCTGCCTCCCAGGTTTAAGTGATTCTCCTGCCTCAGCCTCCCCAGTAGCTGGGACTACAGGTGTGCACCACTACGCCCAGCTAATTTTTGTGTTTTAAGTAGAGACGGGGTTTCGCCATGTTGTCCAGGCTGGTCTTGAACTCCTGACATTGTGATCCACCCACCTTGGCCTCCTTTAGTGCTGGGCTTACAGGTGTGAGTCACTGCACCTGGCCGACATTCTTAAACTTTGTATTTACTAGTCGGGGAAGAAAAATAAAACTACTTTGGTATACAGGACTAAGCTCTAGACTCAAAGGAACTCCTCCCTCCTGGCTGTGTGACCTTTGGCAAGTCACTCAATTCCCTTAGGCTCAGCTTCCTTTCTGTAAAATGGGGACAGCATTCCCTTTCTGGTGAGTTTTGAGTCAGGACTAATGAAGTAAGGACTAGGAAGGCACATGGTAGCTAGGTGGCTCACCCTGCAATAAAGGGTGTGTCTCGTCGGAATTTGGGTCACCTTGTTGAGAGCGAGCTGTGGAGGCCATGAGAGCTCTGAGGGTTGAGACCAAGGCCCTGGCAATTTCCTCAGATATCCCACACATGCCCTGACCTTCGGTAGATAAAAGCAATTTTAGACTTAACTTACCAAAAATTTCAGCCACACTTTCCACATTTTTAAACATCCCACTGAAGAATGTGATATCTAAGGGTAAGAAAGAAAACAAATGAGAGTCTTGGTTTTCCCTCTTTTTCCCCTCCCTGTCTACCTTCTAGGTAATGAGTATATAAAACCTTTCTTCATTCTCTAAAGGCAAATTTGACCTTGGACTAAGCCAGCTTTCTACTAACACAGGTTACCATGGAAACCTGATAGAGATAAAATGTGAATTGCATTACTGGGCAGCATTTCACAATGGTACAAATGACCCCCGGGTGGTAAGGTATATCTGGACTGGCAGGAATTATGAGTGAACTATAAATACCTGGTAGGGAATCATCATCTTGGGTCTTGTTTAGTGTGATGACTCCTTATAAATGGTCAGCCTACTGGTTGTCCTAGAAATTATACCCATGAAGTCATTACTAGAGATACCAGTTCCTATGGAGAACGAAGCTTCTAACCTGGGGCTGGTCATAAATTGCTCCATGTCAGTCCCATTTCCTTGTACCTGAGCTGTTATCCGGGATCTGCAGGGCTGCTCTGGGTGAAGAGTACCTCAAACCTTTCTTCATTCTCTAAAGACAAATTTGACCTTGGGCTAAGCTAGCTTTCTACTATAGATTGCAATCTACTAGCTAATAGATTGCTGTGAGGGCTACTCTTGCTGAAGAGGAATGGCTGCTGTGGCCTGCTGGCGTGCTGTGTTCCTTAGCCTTGATCCTTCTAAATGCACATGTGGCCTGTGAGTCTTCATGTCCGATTAAAGAAGGCCTCCTGGTGGGCATTGCACTTCCGCTAGAAGTTATGCCATTTGAAGAGAGGCCACTTGTTACTTGCATCTGAATGGGACTGATCACTTTGCATATTATGGGCTCACCCATGAATAATTTGGTTGACCCAACTCACCCCTCTGAAAGGTTGGAAATGAACCCTTGATTCAGGGCTGACATCCCTGGTAAATTCATTATGCTTTATGGTCTTCAGCCATGCCCATAGAGGAACCCAGCTGAGAACTGTTTATAAACTATCCCAGAGAAAACTTTCACTTCCCTGGGAAACAAATAAGAGCCTCCTTTTTTACAACCAGGGTAGGCAATACATCATTTATCCCTCATGGTCTTGCCTTCTTGGAAGCTCAGAGCTTAATCTGAAGCTAAGACACAATTAATACATAACCTTCAGGTCAGCCCATTTCCTGCCTTCTCCTGCTTTCCTTTTCGGCTGACCTTTGTCAGAAATTTTTAGATTTTGTTTCAGTTGAGAGACAAAGGGTGGGTCAGACACCAGGGGAGATTGTTGGGGAGATGGTTTTGAGTCCCACTTCAGTCACTTTACTTACAAATGCCACAGCAGTGAGTAGCTCTAGGGTGTATTCAGAAGGGGTCATTTTCTCTGCCAATAACCTAGATAATTTTCTACTCCATCCCTAAGAAAAGTTCCAAGAATCCTTACTGATATTGTTTGGAAATCCTGGAAGCAGCTCCTGTGGAAGGTGTGGGGTGTCCAGAGGCTGGCCCCCTATAGATAAGGAAGAGAAAGTAAGGTAAGCACAAACACTGATACCATTCACTTGCTGGACTAAGGCTGGAAGGTGACAGCCAGGAAAACTACAGGAATTCACATAAATTCAATTCCATGTATATTTCCCAGAACCTGCTATGCACCAGATTTAGAGGTAGTTCCTGAAGGAAATAGGGGATGGCTGGGGTAGTCTTGGGGTCTATGATTGGTCAGCCTTAACAGTGGCATTCTGGTTGGGGATGGAGAGGTTTGGGGACTTATCTTGAAGCTGTCTTTGTGTATGAAGCATCCTGTTTTATTTAGATTGCAGGTTTGTTTTGGACTTTCTTGACATAAAGCACTTGCGGAAAGAGGTAAATACATGAAAAATACCCCAACTCCCAAGGAGTTTATACAATAATAGAGGATAAGCATTTTCCCCAGACTATCAGCATCAAAATCACCTGGGATGCAGACTCCGTGAACATTCTGATCCCTATGTTCTCAAGTTTGATTAAGCCAGTCTGGACTGCGACTCAGAAAGAAGCATTTTTAGCAAGCTCCCTAACTAGTTTTGAAGCTGATGGTCCCAAAACCTCACCTTGAGAAATATTGTTTAGTGGTATAATAACAATAGTGTCGCAGTAGTACCCAAATACATTAGTACCAGTACCACCTTCAGCCAGCACTTCAGCATGGTGGGGTGTGGAGATGCAACCTGGGCAAATGGGACAAGTATATGGGAGTTCGAATCCCAGCTTAGACGAAGATTTACTACCTAAAAGCTCAAGAACTTACAGACTTGTCCCTGCTCATATTTTTCTTTTCCCAACCATGTAAAGCTTGTAAATAGTTGGAAATGGTCAAAAGAGTTTTGTGTTTCTTCGTCACGTGGCGAGTCATGGCATCAGCACTGTCAGTTTGACACTGTGTGGAAGCCCCATCAATCTGAAAGTCACAAAGGGCCATCCTTCACAGAAGCATGTTAGATTATATCCGCTAAGGAAGATGCCCCCAGATGTTGTCTGAGTCAGCCTTGCTTGGCTTAGAGCAGGTTTCTCAGCTTCACATTATTGACACTTTGGGTTGTGAAATTTTCTGTTGCTGGGGATTGACCGAGGACTGCAATCCTGGTCGAAGACAGGGTTTACATGGAGGCCTCATCCCCCTCATGACTGCTCCTAGCCAATGTCCCAGGGTAGGCAGGTATACCACAGTGGGCAAGGCTCCTGGGGCACACGGGACTCCTCTGATGGCCACCTCCTGGATGACCTTGCCAACTTACACTCAACTGTAGTCTAGGGCGTGTTCACCTCCCCTCTGCCCGTCTCTTTCACATGCAGAACTTTCTGAAGGGCTCTGCCTTTCATGGTTGCCACTCCGTGTTCTTTCTCACAGGATTTCCTCTGTTGAAATCTGCACACTCAACCTGGTTTGGGCATCTATTTCTCAGAAGACCCAGATTCAGACATCACTCCCACATCTTTGAGTCAGAAGCCTCAATAACAGACCTTCCCTACTACAGTGTCTGGGCCCAGAACTGGTGAAGTTGTTGGGCAAGCAGTCTTATCCCAGTGGTGGTCACACACTTACTCCTGAAAAAATTGAGGCTGTGAGTAGAGCATGTTCAATTCATACATAAGTAGATACGATTGCATGTAAACTTTCTATGAGTATAATTTTTTGAAAGGTAGGTATTAACATTTGAGAATAATATCCCTTGGGATGCACCAAAAATATTTGTAAAAATTTATAATTATAGAAGATATAATTATCATTTTTATCATCATAATGTAGTTAGAAACTAATAAAAGAGGGAAGAAATAAAGCAAGAAGATAGGAATATGTTTAATTATCTCAATTTTATAGAAAAGTAAGAGCATTTAAAAGACATGCAGAAAAGAGGGTGGGGGTTGGCATATTGAAGGGCCAGGGTTCATATCAAGTACTTATATGCGAAGCTGGAACTATGGTGTAAAATATCATTACTCACCAGCACAGGGGACCATCAGCACACTCGTGAGGAGAAACACAATCATGGCAGGAGAGCAAAGGATGGGGCTTAGGCAGCAACTGGAACAGACTCCTGGGAGAGAAGCCAGCAGTATAGGATGGATGTGTTTTCAGAATTCCCAGGAAAAAACCCATGGGAGCTTTGTCCCTTCTTGGTCTCACTGGCATGTGGTAAAGGAGAAAGCCCTGAACATGTTGAGCTCCCATCTTTGCCACTAACTGACAGTGTGCCACTGAGAAGATTATGTTACCGCCTTGAGACGCAGTTTACCCATCTATAAAATGGAAATGCAACCATGAGCTCTCTGAAGACACAGCTGTGGTCTTCTTATTTCCTGATGGATTCCGTGGTCATTTATTCCAGGCCTGCCTTGTGTCAGGCATCGAGGATCGAGAACGCAGGAGTGCAAAATACACTTCTTACCTGTGACCTGCTCATAGACTAATGCGAAATGGAGGCAAGGTAACAAGTCCTGTGTTTGAGTTTTGTTAATTGAATTTTAAACAGTCCATACATTATGATAGACTGGCATTCCCAATAAACCTTCGGCATGTGGGCTGTGAACTTTTCTACCATCACTTGACGTATAAATAAATCTGGCAACCGAATGGTGGCGCTGCAGGCTAGCAAACAAAGTCTTCCTGCAGCATCTCCCTCTTCCTTCCCTTCCTTGGCTTTTTAGCATTTTGAATACTTTGCTGCAGTCCTAAAAGTTCAATAGATATGCCTCAGAGGATGCTTTGGGGGCATAGGGGCAAAGTGGGCTGAGTCCAGCAACCCTACTGCTTTTCAACTGTGGCTGCCCTCTGCTCAGATCAGCAAATACTTAATTTCAATAAGCACTTATGGTACTCCAGCCCATATATATTATATATTTAACAGGGTGCCGGGGGCAGGGGAGTGAAAAGATCGGAGGATTTTAAAATAATTTTTGCCCCCTTCGAATATAACTCCATAAATAATGTAAATACAGTTGGTTGACTTGTGTATATTCTGCTTTTAGAACATGACTTGTGCATATTCATGCTTTTAGAACATACATGAAAGTATGAATGATAACACATCTTGATCCATGCCACCCTAGTGGCACACACAGGGCTGCTGGATAGGGTTGTACATGTTGTGCACTGCACAAAAGTGCTTGGCCGGGGAGGTCAACTACATGCTGAAATGCAGCCAGTGCTTGACTCTGAAGCTTGTCCTCTGCAGTATTGCAACAACCTGAAGGAAAGAGTTCTTCTAAAATTTGTTCTCCCAGAGACCAAGCCTGCCCCCATATTTCTGGTGGTCCTGCATATATACCCAGGGCGATAGTGGGTCACTCTGCATGTGAGCAAGGCTTGGTATTAGGGAAAGTATCCCAGAGGAGAAGTCATTGTAGGTTGTAGAATCACTACTCTATGAACTTATCCCAAAGTCGAACACAACCTCTGGGGGCTGCAAAATAAATGTTTATTGAATGAACTTTTTTAAAAAAAAGGGCAGGGTGTGACTTCTTTGAGATTCTCAGCTCAAGAATTCTCTAGTAATCTGGTTACTGTCTCATTGGCACAATGAGCTTCTTAAAGCGTTTTCTGGCCACACAAATTCCTAAAGCTGGTTGGTTTTCAAGGTTAGACTGTCTCTCTGACTGTTTGGTGGAAATTCAGTTCTTAATTATTTCTTCTCAGGCCCTGAAACAAGACTGAAAATTAAGGAGGAGATACAGGAGGTCTCCAAATGTGAAGTGGTATGCCCTGGAAACTTCTGGTTAGCAGTAGAAGGCATTTCAGAGGCGCCCAGAGGCCTCATTGAAATAATACCCACACGAATGAGGCCAACGCGAACTTGGACAATGTAGTCGCTTTCTGCCACTTAGTATGTCAGGTATTTTATTGTTAAGATCACACCGTGACAGGTTGCCAGCACGTCTGGACTTGGAGGGGCATTGGACTCTTCTGGTCCAAGCTCTTATTACACAGATGAGATCACTGAGTCTCAGAGCCTGGCAAATCATCACAAGAATGTCCCACTTCCCAGGCCTCTTGGCTCCCAGTCCAGTGTCATCAGCATAATGTCAGTACCTATCTGTGGGGTTACTTGTGAGGCACTTACAACACTACCTGACATTGAGAAGTTGCTCAAAAGCACTATGTATTACAGAACTGGCATCTGGCTCTAAGTTAAAGGCTCAGTAAGTAGCAGCTGGTACAATGAAGGCCATTGTGCTGTTCCCTCACTTCCTGTAAGAGTGGAAGCCCCCGTCTGGTGAATGAAGAGTGATCAGTTTTGCATAGTGGATCTTTGTGTTTCTTTTGTGACACATGTTTCAGGGATGCATTCCCCTGGGTCATTCTGCGGCTCAAATAAGACAGCCAGAGGGTCATGTTCCACTTTTACCTCCTTGAATATGTTGCTTGAATGCCAATGAGCCAAAATGACTTTATTAGGGACATAACTTTTGACTCTGCTCTGATGTATTTTTGCAATAAGTTATAAGGAGGTATAACTGGGGAGTTCCTAGGTAACGGGCAGAGTTTCAGTAGGGGAAGATCAAACGTTCTGGAAGTGGGCAGTGGCATGACTGCACCTCAGTGTGAATGCAGTTAGCCCTCCTCAACTGTGCACTTAAAAGTGGCTAACTGGTCAATATGATGTTACGTATATTTTATCACAACTTTTTTAAAAGTAGTAAACTTCATGGCCTTATTCCTTTAAACATAAAATTTCGTGGATTGGCTCATTCTTTGGGTCAGGTGTTCCACTGAGCATGCCCCACTTGCTGTCTTGTGACAACCCTCTAAGACACTGGCTATCAAGACACCTCACTTTGTAGACCAGGAACCGGGGCTCAGAGAGGGCCAGTCACTTGCCAGCGTGGCCCTTTCCCAGAAGGGGGCGCTCTAGCAATGACCAGACCCAGGTGGGCCAGTCTGACTTGTCCTGGCTCCATGCAAGGTCCTTTGAGACAAACTAAGCAGTCCAGTGATGATTCACTGCATAGCCATCACAATTGTCCGTAGCACTTGCTTGGGAGGACCCTTAGGGTGGCCAGCTTCTTGCTGGGGTGTGGTGAAACACAGCAGGTGACAACTCCTCCCTGGCTGAGCGCCAAGAAAGGGAAATCAGCGCCAGTCAGAAGGTGCCAGTTAGAAGCACGTGGTCATCCCTGGGCAACAGTGAGGATGACCTGAATCCGGGGTACATGCACATCAGGGTATTTGGGTGGGATAGCTCAGGGCTGCTGCTGAAATAATCGAGTATCCTCCTGTTGGCTGAGGGGCTGTGTCTACCTGGAGGAAAGACCTCCTTCTAATTTGCCCAAGGACGCCTCTGGGACTGTCGTGGCCTCACGGGTCAGTGCTGTCCTGTGGGCCTGAGAAGGTTCTCTGAGCCTCGCCTTGGTCTTCATGCCAGTTTTGGCATTCCAGCTCCCCAAGCCATCTCCCAATGGCCGGTCTCATGGCAGCACAGCCAGTGCCTGAGCCAAAGACCTCGCTGGTCAGACAGACCTGGGCTGGGGTCGGGGAGTTCAGGCTCTGCCTTTTACTTGTCAAGTGCTCTGAGCCAGGCACCGAAGGTACCTGGAACTCATTTTCCTGGGTAGTGAAATGCCTGAATGGTGTTTTCTCATCAGGGAATCAACAGGGTTAAATGTGACAAGTCTTACAAAGGGAGAACACCATGCCTAGCATGTGCTAAGTGCTCAGGGAGGATGGCCCCTAATGAATGCTGATCGTGTTTCCACACCAGGTGCCCTGGGCAGGGTCATTGGGCCGCACAGGCTTGTAGGATCCTCACTAATGTGAAGTGGTGGAATCTTCCCCCAGGTAAATTCACCAGGTGCTGTCTGGTATTGCATCTTTTCATGAACAGGCTCAGAGTGATTTGGATTTCTAGCCATATCCTGGAGCACCTCCAGGTCTCAGAAAACCCTAAGAGCATCCATCCCCCTCCCACCTTATCCTCCATTCATTTATCTCTTCATTTCTCTTCTATTCCTTCCTCTCCTGTTCCCTCTCTCCCTCCCTCCCACCTTCCTTCTCTCCTTCCCTTCTTTACTTCTTCATCCATTTCTCCCCTTTATTCCCTACCTTCCTTCCTCCTACCTTTCTCCCCCTTCCTTCTCCCATTCATTTCCCTCCCTCTTTTTCTCTATACCTCCCTCTCCCCCTCCTTCCTTTTCTCCCTCCCTCCTTCTCTTCTCCCATTCATTTCCCTCCCACGCTTGCTCTCTTTCTACTCCCTCCCTTCCTCCCCTGCTGTCTGTCTCCCCAACCATGAGGAAGAACAAGTGCCTACCGTGAAGGATCCACTGGAGTGCAGCTGGATGAACGATGCTAGGCTGTGAACAGGTGCAAACCGAGTCCTTTATACCCCAAGGAAAGACGCTCAGCCATGTGATTTCTCTTCCCACCCCTCACATCAAGAAGGCAGCCTTTCATGAACGCTGGCAGGTGGGCTGCCTCTGAAGGGAGGAGGCTTCATAATACTATAGCTTGGAACAGGTGAAGGCTCCATAGTAAGAGGCCCCATCTTGAGCCTCAGAGGAGACCCAGGCTCTAATTAGAGAACAATGGGCCCCCTATTCTACCCGACCTCACCTCAAAGGCTAAGAGGCCCATGGATTATGTCTCAGGGTCATCACGGGAACTCTCGGGGGATGAAAGACTGATGAAAGTCACGTGAGCTCTCCTGCAGGATAAAGGGCTGGCTTTGTCTGGTCCAGTTAATTATTTCGCAAGAGGATCTCTAGGGTGATTCTTCTTATATGTTCTTGGTCTCAGACCTGGGAATTTGATGCCTCTTTCCTTTAGGGCTTTTCTGCCCAAGCTGTGGGGCAGGGTGAGGGGGGGCTTCATAATCAGACACCCTAGGTTCTCCTGCCATTCCCCTGCCAGCCCAGTTACAAAGTATCAGTGTGGCCTTTAGCTTCCACATCTGTTAAATGGGCTTAATTCTACTAGGATTGTGAGGATGAGGAAAGCCATGTACACTGGCTGGTACGGCAGCTCATTAAATCCTAGTTCTTTTTGTTGCTTCTTCCTATCCCCTTGTGAACTGTTTTCCTTCCTGATTTTAACAAGAACTAGCATTTATTGAGTGTGAGTAATGTACCACAAATATTTTATAGAATTTTGCCCTCATCATCCCTGCAGCAGCTCTACCATTGCTGCTTTCATAATCCTAGGAGCAACAATGAATTAGCTCCATTTGACAGACGAGAAAAAAAAAAAGGTATCACTGAGGTTGAGGCATTTGTAGAAGCTCACGTGTGATGGCAGCGTTCCGGGATGCAGGTTAGCTTGACTCTGAATGCTCTGAGTTGCTCACTCTATGGCCGCCTCCTGCAGAAGCAGGACTCCTCAGAAGATTAAATCAGGGCACACTTGAGCCTTAATGGAAGAACCCATTGAAAGGCAAATAATAGTGACTCTCGTGGACTGAGGCTTGGGTTTGTAGCTCATTAACTATTGTTTAGCCTCTCATGTGATTTGAGGAATGAAGATGCATGGTGTGTAATCCTTTCTCATTAGCACAGAAGACCCACCATCTCTAAATTGACTAAGTCTGGGGGCATATGTGGCTCAGTGTAGCAAAACCCACCTTTTCAGCATCTCAAGAGTGTAGCTGAGATTGTTACTATGCCTGAGCAACGCTAAGGCATAACAATCTGCATAGGTATCTTGTTTGAGACATTTCACGGGGTTTTGAGAAGGACCATTTTCTCCCCATAACTTACAATGGAGTAAGTTAATCTTAGCACTGTTGACATTTGGGTCAAATTATTCTTTTTTTGTAGGAGTTGTTCTGAGCATTGCAACATGCCAGGTCTCTACTCAACAGATGCCAGTAGTACTCCCTCCCTTGTTGTGAAAACCAAAAATGTCTGCAGACATTGCCAGGTGTACCCCGGGGGCTAAATCACCCCTGATTGAAAACCGCTGGCCTTCAACATCCCTGGAACCTCTGCCTTTTACCATTCTGTTGGTGGAGCAAGGTGAGAGTGAAGCTTTCACAAGAACCCAGACATAAGAGGAAAAAGTCTGTTCTAAATGAGTTTAAAATTATAGATTTCATTATGATGGGACTTAAATGTCTTATTCACACAAACCCACAGCACAAGTGCACCTGTGCAGAAACAGGGAGCCACACACACACAAAAACACATAGAACCGTGCACTGGGGCCAAGAAACAAACACAATCTTTCTCCTCCTTCCTCCCATTTCCTCTCCTCCTCCCCTTCCCCTCCTTCCTTTCCCTCTCTCTCGTCTTCTTCCTCTCCCTGCCTTCTTCTCTCTGTCCCTTTCTTTCTTTCTCCTGACAGCTTAGCTGGTTTTCTGGACATAAATGAAATACACAGAAATGCACCTGCACCTTTACTACCTGGAAGAATGCCGTTTAATGACTATGTATGTAACCACAATCTCCTTCATCAGTGCAGATACAGTAACTGTCCCATTTCTTTTACCTAATCTGTTAACCACTGGTGGCCACATACGTACAAATTAGTAGTACCTCCAGATCAGCAGCACCCCCAGAGGCTTCCTCGTTGCCCTAGCTATCCCCTAAATAAGGACACATTCAGCTCAGAAAGGGTCAAACCCCCTATGAACTCCAGCAGACCAGCTGGACTCCACGCAGTCGTCACCCACTCCTGGGTCCTGTTTTCCTCCTGCTATTGCTGCTGTTGTGGCTGATGGTGTGATTGTAGAAAACTGGCCCCAGGGAGTCCTCTGAGCCTTTGTCCTTGATGCTAGGCCAGATCCCTGCCTAAGCCTCAGAGGTATTCCACATTTGAGCTTCTTAAAGGTTATAGTCATCTCAGTCATTATTTCCGAAGTATGGGGTAACTGGATCCAGATGGGTTTCCCCACAAGTGAATAGCCCAGGTCTTGGGCCCAAGCCATCCATCCGTTCTTCACCTTCCTTGATGATAAGTTACTCTTTGGGGAACCTTGGGGATCCTTCCCTGCCAAAGGTCCTTAATTAATATCTGTGCAAGGACTGAATCAAATTAACTCACACTTAATGAGTTGGCTTGGTTCCTATCCAGGTAGAAGTCCCTTTGCCTCCCAGAAAATTTGCTGTGTCCTCTTCATCTTTGCAAAAGTCATGACGACATAGATTTATGAGCCTGATATTTGCATAACTTGGAAAGTCTTTCAGGTGTTCTGGAGAGTAAAAAGAAATCTGTCTACATAAGATTAGAAAGAGGATGGTCTGGCAGCTCCTCTCTCTGATGTCCAGGTTCTACCTCCCCAGGCACCTGTAGTTCACAGGCAGTGCCAGGCACTCAGGGGTCTTCCAATGGGGGAAACTGCTTTATACTTCAATCATGAACGGAAAGTGACTTTCCTCACCCAAGGGCACCCATAGATCACAAAAGGGTAAAAAAAACTCTGCCTGGCAGAGCTCTAAGGCAAGAGAGGGGAGAAGGAGCACCAGGCACATCAGGAGGAAAACTGTCCCTGGTGATGAGGAATAAGAGGTCTGTGCAGGACTGCTGGAGAGAGCACACATGCTCTACATGGAGACTCGGCATTTACAGAGATGCTGGAGCAACCGCAAACGTGGACACAGTGAAAAAGAAACCTGATACCATGAAAGGGGCACCTCAGTATGTGGGGATGCAGTAAAAAGACTCCGCACATGTAGGGAGTTCAAACCTTGCACCTTCCAAAGAAAGGTCTGGCCCTTGATCTGCTCCTGGGGAATCCCCTCTAAAACCTTGGAATATGTGATGAGTGTCTCTGTGTACCTGGGCCTTTGTGCCACGAAAGATAGTTTATGTTAACAATGTGATTTATGGTGGGGCCTTAGGTCATGCAGTATCAGCTTGATCTCTAGAGGGACTGGAGACTGAATAACTGAATTCAGCCATGCAGACCATGAAGGCTGTATACCTACTTCATACCCCCAGAGATCCCCTGGACACCAAGGCTTGGATGAGCTTTCTTGGCTGACAATACTATATATGTGTTGTTAAACATGGTTGCTTGGAGGATTCGATGCTGGCTGTGCAACCCCACTGGAAGCTTGTGCCTGGGCTCTCTTAGACTCTCTCTAGAGGTACCTTTTACCTTTGCTGATTTTTATCACAGCCTTTTGCTGTAATAAATGCTAAATGTGCATATAACAGTTTTCCTGCCCTTTGAGTTCTACTAGTGAATCATTGAACCTGAGGGTGCTCATGGGGACTTCTGAACCCAGTGGGACACACGGAAGAGGAATCAAGACAAGATGTCAATGAAAACAACTCTCTAAATCTCCTCCTAATGATAAAGTTTTCATTATTGCCTACTTACGGGGCCTTGGAAGATTATATAGATCCCATAGTATGGCAAGTCTGATTGGTTGTACATGTTTTACTTCACTGTATAGAAACAGTGTGTGTGAATCTCTCTAAAGTTTGAAGTCACTCTTAAATGCTTTTGTTGTCTTCAAGAGTCTCAAGTTTAAGTCACCTCAGGTATTGTGTCAGAGTCTCCATGGCTGAACAGGTTTGTGCACGCCAGTGTGCCCATGCATCCCCAGTTTTTAAATTGACAGGATTGCCTCAAGCATTGCAGGAGTTTCTTAAGCATGAACACTAGATTTCTAGGACTCTGAAGCAGGCAGGGAGTTCGTCGTGACTGTATTAATTGTGAGGCCTCTAAAATGAAACCTTCTACCTTCAATGTTTTACACAGATTCACAGGAGAGAGAAACAAAACGCTACTTTCAAGAATAACCACTTTCAATTAATTGATGATCTATCTGGAGCCTGGGTGAATTCTTCAAGTATAGCCCAACTGGAAGAAGAGCCAGGATAATGGTATAGCCCCTGAAGTCACTGTTTTTCCCTAGTATTATTTTCAAGGTCTCACACAGACTTGCAGATATTCTCAAGGCATTTTTGCTTTAAGGCTGAAAAAAAAAAAAAAAAGGGAACTCAAGGTACTGAGACATAAACACTACAGAGACAGAAATTAAACTCTGATGGCACCAGCAAGGGTCCAGGCTCTTCCGGAGAGCAAGTGTGGGGCAGTGCACTGGACAGGGGTCACTACAGTGAGCCTCAGATGGTGGAAAGGACTCGTGCAAGACTCCATTGCTGTTAGCAGCAAAGTCTAGTGAGGAGCAGGTCCTGTTTCTCCACTCATTGCCCAGTGCTCTTTTCCAATACCCAGCTGTATCTAATGCATCTCCACAGTTTGCATAAGGCTAATTTAAACTCATTAATAAGCTGCTCCGTAAATGTAATATGTTGTGCACATAGAGATTTTAATGCAGCAAGGACAGAAGAACTATTGAATTATGTGTTTGCAAGATTTTCTATTTCCTCGCCCCGCACCAGATAAAGGGACTTCTACCTTTGATTTCTGACCCCCCTCCCCACCCCTACTCCTAATGCCTATGTTTTTTTTTTGTCGTTTAATGCAGGACAAAGGTGATGGTAGAAAGAGAATACAGGAAACATGGGATGGTGGACTTGCGTAAGAAATAAGGACCCTGTGTTTGGGAAAGAAAAAAACAAAAGAGGCAGAAGGAAAGCAAATTAAGCAGAAGAGGTAAATGGGAACACAGAGAAGAGCCAGAGAGTCTGATTTTAGGAGAGCTACTGAGTGATACGTTGAAAAACGAAATATAAAGAGAGGCTTTAAGATGATGGCTTGTGAGATGTGAGACATAGTGGAGGGCAGAAAGAAGAAGAGTTTCTAAGAAGTGTGACATGGATCCCAAGGACCCCAGCTGGTGTTCTTCAGGACCCATACGGAAAGATTGGGTTGTCACACCGTTTTGTTTGTTCAAATGTATGTAAAACATTGCCAAGACTGAGCCCTGTGAGCACACAGCTTATATTTGGGTTATAGTAAGAAGGGATTTTCTACACAATTTAATACAGTTCCATGGTATTTAGAAGACCAGAGTCCCTTGAGGTAGTTCAGGTAGATGGCATGATGAGATGGCCAGACTGTTAGTTTTGGGACTTTGTTTGCAGAGGTGAGAGAAAAAACAAAGCTGATACCTGGAGTATCTGGGGGTAAAGGAAGCTTTGAAGCTACCAGGACAAGGAGAGAGGTACCGTGTTGAGACATAAATTCTGGTACTTCATGCTGCCTTCTTTTGCATGAATTATTTGTATACATTTTTCCTTTGGTCAAGAATTTCAGCATTTGTATGTGGGTATTACTTTGTTTTATTTTTATTTGTCTTTTGAGCTTACATGGGAGCTCTGTTGCTAAGAGATTTTTCTGAGTTCATGCAGAGAGCAACAACGCTTGGTCAAGCTGACTCCTGCTGTTTTTCCCTAGATCTTATTGCAAACATCAAGCTGTTAGCTTAAAGAAAATAAGAAAAATCCTCGATGGTTTTTGTCCCAAATTGATGAGTACTAGACGAGCTACAGCATTCCCAGGACCCCTGGAAATCACTCAGAGTTACACAACCCTTTGGTATAATGCGTTCGCTGCAAAGTTACAACATAGTCAAGCTGTGTACTTACTGTGTGAGTGGGACACCCTTTTCACCCTCTGACAGATATATGTTGCATTCTTCAGAAACCAGGAATAGTATTCAAGACAGTATCTAAAGATTTAAATCACAGTGGGGAGCAATAACTATCCTGTGATGGCTATTAGAGGACCGCCAGAGTTTTAAAAGTAAACACATAAACATGAACTATATGGCCAATTATTCACAGCAAGGAACCCTCTGTCCATCTTAAAGGGTATCAGAGGAGAGACAGGAAAGAAGGCTGGGTAGGAAGAAGTTCAGACTTTGGGGCCAGCAAGACTTATTTTTGGCCCTTGTCCCACTACATACTAGGATGCATGACTTCAAGCTGATAACTGAATTCTCTGGACTTGAGTTTCCTCATATAAAATTGAAAGGCAATAATAGAACCTATATTTGCAGGTTGTTGAGGATAACGGATAGATAACATATGTAATAGAGAGATAACAAGCTGTAAGGATATCTTACATGGGGATAAGATAACATATGTAAAGTTCCTGAACAGTACCCAGCACACAAGATGTGCTCAACAAATGGTGAAATTTGTTTGTTTACTAATTTATTTTAGTGGGAGATGAAGAGAGAGAAAGTGGAGTGCTGCTGTCATTACCAATGCAGCAAACAGTTCGCAAAGTAACATTCTGTTCTTGGTCAGGGGCAGCAGGAGCTGCATCAAAGGGCTGTGGGGAAAAGATCACTCACCCAATTAATAGGAAAAAGAGTTTTCAGTGCAGGCTGTGTCACCAGCTCATTGTATGACTCTGGGAATTCACTTCTCTTTCAATCCCTCATCTGATATGTGAGGAAGATGGGCTAAACATTCTCTAATTTCTCTTCCACCTCTATCATTCTGTGATTCTAGCATATTCTAGAGAGTTTTGCAACTAATTGCTCAAGTCAAGCTTGTGGTAGAGAGTTTCCAAGGGCTATCACCCCCAATTTATAGGAAAGTGCAAAGCTGAGGAAACTGAGGCACAGAGATTACATAACTCACCCAAGGATACATTGCTTTCTGGTGGTAGTGTTGGATTTTAACCCAGGTAACCCACTTTATGCCATTCTGGTAGGCAATAAGATCAATATCTGAGTCAGGACCCTGCCAGGAAAACAGAACTTTGTGGTTCTATAGAGGGACTTTAATACTGTGAATCAGTCCTAATGGGCTGAAAGAACCAATAGAGGAAGGTGAGGTAACTCTGTATTAGCAGCTACAGGGACTTGCTGGGCCTGGAGGAGAGATGGAGGAAGTATTGTGGCCAGAGCATAGAAGGCAATGGCCTCTGGTGGCAGCTGGGACCACAGAGCTCAGGCTGTCACTAGGATTCCTTGTGGAAGCTGGAGCCGCAGAGGAGACAGAGCCACTCCTGGAAATATTGCCCACAGCAGAAAGAGAGGGGGAGAAATTCCCTAACTTCTCCCCTCTACTGCCCTCCAACCTCCTCTCAGTATCTTCTACAGGATGAACTCACAGGAATCTGGTTGGCAAGGTTCTGGGAAAGTTAGTTTGCACAATTCATCTCCTTTCGTTAAAGAGCCAACTAGAGAAAGGGCAGGAAATGGATACAAGAGTGAAGAAGCAAATGATGAACACACCCAGGACGCTTTTGGTGAGCCTGCAAACCTGTACTCTTAAGGAGACCTTTCAAAAGTTCCAGAGACAGGAGTCAAGGTCAAGGTTGGCCAACTCAGCAGCAGACCTGGACACTAGATATGTGGTTAGCACACACAGTGTGCCAGCGATGGGATTCACACTTGGCTGCCAGAGTGGACAAGACAGCAACCACAACAATGTCTTCATCAGCAACCACAGAGTGCAGTGTTCCAGGTACTGTGCAGGAACAATTAGATATATCATTTCATTTCATTTCATTTTGTTCTCACAACACTGTCAATGTAAGAATGCTGTTACCCTCTTATATGAATGGTGCTCCTGGAGTTGTGCAACATGTGGCCTAGACTGTAGGCAGGATTGTACCCATTTTGTAGATGAACAAACTGAGGTTCACAGATTAAATGGCTAGCCAGACCACATAGCTAGTAAAAGTGGCAGAGACTAAATTTAAACCCAGACCTGCCTGGCTTCAAGCCCTGCCCTCTCTATAGCAAATTAAGCTACCTACTAGCTTTGGGGGCCTTGGTTTTAAGATCTAATCCCATTCCTTCTTAGCTAGTGTAACAATCTTCAAGTCATACTTTCTTGAAGTAATAGCAACGAAACTTCTTAGAAAGCTTCTGTGATGGAGGGTATCAAACAACCTTGGGGCATGATCTGCTTTAGGACAACATCATCCAAACTAAGGTGCTCAGTGAAACTGCAAAATGTGAGGCCAGGATTTAAGTTGCAGCAACCGCAGAAACATGACCCACACCTTCACAAGCCAAAAAGCTGCCATTCTGTGCTTGAATTCCCTTTGACAGAGTACATGGCTTTCAGGATGAACGAGAATTTCTTGCCTCTATGATTGATTAGGAGAGAAACTACTTAAACATGACATGTGCTTTCCCCAAGCTCTCTGTCAGAGGCATCCTCTACAAGTATTGTGAGGTGAATGAACGATAGACAAATGATCATGATTATTATTTTGCAGGGAATGGAGTCAAAGTCCTGTTCATAACAAGAATAGGTATTCCTCACATGGACTGGAGGAGGCATTTCCTTGCAGAACAGGCTAGATGGTCTCAGAAGAAAATCAGTTGTTAAGGTGGCCTATTTTGTTTGTCTTCAGTTCTTCAGGGCAGACAGCTGCAATACCATGGCTAGGATGAGCTGAAACTAATGTTGATGCATCCATGATTACACCAGCCTCTTGCACCAGACCAGAGCTGCTGCATGCACTGTGGAGTCAGTAGCAGCTCGAATGGAGAAAACGCCATTGACACTAGACTGGGGCCTGAGGTAGCAAAGTTTATAAGTCACCAGGGCTTTGTCATCTTTCAAGGGGTGTGCCCCAAGAATGGTTCTGGGGGTCCTAAGAAGGAAAGGTTTCAAGAGATGACCCTGGGAGGGAGAGGATATGAAGAGAATGGGAGTTTAGGGTATCTCAGTTTAAAAATGGTCAGGATTTAGAGGGCTGGACTTCAAGAATTCTATTTGTTGTATTTATTCTGAACAAGGAGGGAGTAGAAAGCTTGGAAGAGGGACAGATGGAGCACTACAGTGAAAGTCAAAGAGAGCATATAATAGGTGACCCAGGTACTTAAAAGGCAAGGTAGTCCTGAATAGGGACATGCCAGAGACTTGGTCTCCCATCTTTGCTGCAGCCACATTGAACATCTCAGTGGCCCTCAGATGCTCCAGGCTGCCTGTCACTCCATCTTTGCAGATGCTATTTCTTTTGCCTGGAAAACTCCTATTCCTCCATACAACCCTGTTAGTTATTTCTCCTGGTATTGCATAGCATGTTATTCAGGTCTGCTAGAGCCCTTGTCAACTGCTTTGAAATTTGTCTTTTTTCATTGCCAACTTTCCCACTCACGTTTTTATTTCATTGCAAAGGCTGTGTTCAGCAAACATACTGAATAATGCCACCTCCCCAACTCTAATATTCTTGGCCTATATTCAGTGCCTGAGTTTATGGAAAAATTTACTATTCAGTGAAAATACACAGAAAAGAAGGGACAAACCCAGGCAAACAGGTGCTTCATTGCTCTAAAAAGGGACAAACCCAGGCAAACAGGTGCTTCATTGCTCTAAATTTAAATGCAAACTTCTCTCTGAAAATGTATGCCTTTTTCATTTATTCATTCGGCCATGAGTTACATATGAATGTTTTCAATGTGATGTTTTCCAAGAGGATATGATTAACAGGTTTTTGCCTGGGTGCATGATTTGGTTCTATTACCTATAACACCATATTCTAATTTATATTTAAGACCATTTCTTCCTTCCAACTATGAAAGCCTCAGTTTCTGAGGCTATTTCTGATTCACCTCTAGATCCCCATGGCTTAGCACAGAGAATCACAGACGTATAGCAGAGACTCAATACATGTTGTTAGTTCAGTTAGTGGGTAAAGGATTTCCTAAATTGGGCTTATTTTAGAAAATACAGAAAGTATTGTTGTGAAAATTTTCTTTAGAATAAGCCTGCACTGTGGGTCTATAGGTCTTGCTTAATGCTCTCTGTGAATGGAGGAAATGTCCTTACTGACAGGGGATCAAAGACTACAGCTGGAAAGGGGTGGTGGGAAATGGCTCAACCTGGGCTTGAGACTCAGAGGCAGAAATTTTAAAAGCTGATGGATCCTGAGAGTAGTCTTTGAAAATAACATTAAAGACACGAGACATTGGTACCCAGACCACTGGAGCAGGAGTATTCATCTATATTATTTAGTTCTGGGTTTACAGCCAAGAATAAATCCCAGAAGAAAGAACAGTATGTCAGCATTGTAGGACAGAAAATGTCCGTGGCTAGACCTTATTAATATGAAACAGGGTCTGCTTTCTAATTTAAGTTTTTCAACTTATTTTGCTGGTGGATGATTGGTAGGGGTTTATGAAAGAACTGGAATTTAGATACACATATCTTCTATTTATTCTCTCCTAGCAAATCTCACGAGGTTGAGGGCATTTGGGTTAAAGAACCACTCAAGATTCTCTGCCATAATTCCACTTGACATGTCACAAGTCAACTCAACACAACACACCTCAACATAGCTCAATTAATCTAAACTCAACACAATTCAACTTAACTAAACTCATCTCAACTCAACACAGGTCAACTCATCACAACTCCAATTCAACTAAACTCAATTATACTTATTGTGTCAGGCCTGCACTTAGTTCTAGGGACCAGCAATGAATGAGATTCCATCATGAATCTCAAGGACGTGATTGTCTAGTAGAGGACTCACTGGAGAGTCGCTTTCCTTGAGGAATCCCCTGCCACCTGTCTGTGAATTGCTTATTGCCTGACTCACTGCCTTGTGGCCTGCAGAAAAGCCACATAGAATAAGAAAACTATAAATGTTGGATGTGAAAAGAAGCCACTGGGCCAGGTTACCTCATGTCCTCTGTCCTGGGACTCCTCTGGCTCATGCAGAGGCATTGCTGAAAGAAGTGACACAGCTCCATCAGGCATGGGTTGAGCTTCTGGATAGCCAGGGTGAGAGGAGCAGCTGCCATGGCTCCCACCTTGAAGAGTGGCTGAGGACACCCTAGAAGATGCAATCCCAGACCAATCAAATCAGTAAGAGTTTAGCAAGCATCTTCTCTTTGTTAAGCCCTACACCAGGTGAATATGGTCTTGTCCTGATCTCATGTAGCTCTGCAACAGACAGGTAAACATAACATTCTTCACCATTACCCAATAAATCTACTGTGAAAGTTTTAAGAGACAGGTAGAAAGAAGGTGGTGATGAAGTTCCAGGAGGAAGACAGAGATAGTTTCACTGAGAAGCAAATATTAAACAGGGATCTAAGAAGTTGAACAGAAATGCATCAGGTGGAGGGCATTTCTGGCTTAAGGGACAGAGCATGCAATGACTCTGAATGATGTAAAGGGGTGATTTGCTGAGGGGGATTGGAGAGAAATTGGAGGACAGGGGTAAGAGACATTTATACGTATGTGTGTGTACAGGGTACATGTGTGTGCATGTGTGTGTGTGTATGTGCATGCATGTGAGAGCATATGGATATGTATTTGCCTGCATGTGAGCATGTGTGTGCAAGGAGGAGAGAAGGAAGGGCAGGTTGAAAGATGAGACTGGCATGCTGGGTCACTGGAGAGTCCGGCTCTGAGTTTGTGAGTTCTCTGTTTCCCTCAAGTGAAAGTTAATTATGTTTCTGTGAACCAGATTTTCAGTGTTGTTTAATTTGCAGCTTTTAGGAGAAGAAAGGCCAAAGATAAAATAAGGAAAGACTAGATCATTTTTAATAAAAATCCCAACTCCTTGGAATCTCCTGAGGTTTAGATAGCTTCTTATGGCTATACCTCCATTTCCCTATATGGAAAATAGGCAGACCCATCCTTCTCATGTAGGATGACTGGGTGGATTAAATGAGACTATTTATATAAAGCATATTGCAAAATTGTTGGCATAAAATGAACAATAAACAATAGCAATTATTATTATTATTTATTTATTAAATATTTATTGAGCTCCACTACATGCTAGGCACTGATGACAGCCACTAGAGCTACAATAATGATGACGAAGAAAAAGGGCCTACTTCTCACAGAGCTTACTTTCTAGGCACTGGAAAGTTATATTACAATATTACTGATAGTCTTCCAACAGAGATTCACTAATCACTATCAGGAAAAATTATCTAAAACCTGGAATAAGCAAAAAGGATTACTGAGTATCCTTTTAATGCAGTTTCAGTTATTGTCTAGCAGACTGTCTGGGGACAGTCTGGGTAAAAAGGATTGTGCACCACTAATTGACTTTCCATTGGATAGGTGATTTTACAGCTATCAAAGGGTAGATGTTAACTGATAGCAATATAAATAATTCTTGTCTAAGAGTGATGCAAAGGATTTCTGTCCATAGCAATGTAAGTGAATTTTGTCTGCTAGAGGTGTAATTGATTTTTGTCCAATAAAAAAAAAAAGAGTTTATTGCTGTGGGATATCAATTCACTTGAGAATTCCTTTGATTCATTACATAAATATTTTTCCTTAGAATTCTACATTGAACCATCTTTACATCTTTCTGGTTTCTTCATTACTTAATGAGTTCAATAATGTCTTTGACATGTTGACATGTATCCATTTAATGTTTTTTTCTGTCATGTTTGAACATTTTCAAAATTATAATCTAGCAGTAATTACTTATTTTCATTTTTTACTTTTTGTAGAGATGGGGTCTTGCTATGTTGCCCAGGCTGATTTCAAACTCCTGGGCTCAAGTGATCCTCCCACCTAAGCCTCCCAAAGCGCTGGAATGACAGGTGTGAGACACCACATCTGACCAGTAATATATTTATTGAAGTGGAAAAGGGGCTCATAATGTTAGCAGAAGACTTTTTAAAAAGGTAGAAAGAAAATATTTTATTCTGAGTTAACTAGAACATTAAACCCTCCAGAACATTGACCAATTTCTATCAATGTGTAACGATTTTTTCTCTATCAGTTATTGTGCATCTACTATGTATCAGGCACTCTCCTAAGATCTTTGCATATATAATTTATTCTAATTCTCACAAATCTTGTGAAGTAGATATCAGAAATATACAGAAAAGGATACAAAGGGTCTGAGTGATTCTGCAGTTGGATCAGTCATGCAACAGGGGGTGACTCCAGCCAGATCTGACTCTGGAGCCTGTGCTCACAACCATCACGCTTCACTACTTAACATAATTAACATTCCCAAGGCTTGATTTCCATGTCCCTTTCCCCACCCATCCCATCCATGCTTCTCCAACTCAGGAAATGACACTTGGGAGATCCACTTAGTTGCTCAAACTTGGGCATGATTTTTGGTTCCCTCCTGTGCTCACTCCACCATCACCGCATCCTCTTGGGTCTATCTCCTAAATATCATCCACGTCTCTCTTAACCACACAGTCACTTCCACTTTCCAGTCACCATCACCTCGCAAGTTTCCCTGCTCCCAGCCTCTCCCACTCCTCCCCATTCTGTAATCAGAGAAATCTTTCTGCAAAACAAATCTGATCATATCACTCTCACTTGCCTCAGAAGTCTACACTTCTTGACATGGTGACAAAGCCCTGTTAATCTCACCCTTGGCTACCTCTCTAGCCTCATTCCACACTACTCTCACTTTCAGCACCAGAGTTCTAGCCCCACAGGCCTTTCTCAGTGCCTGGGAAACATCAATCCTTTTAAGGTATAGTGCCTTTGCTTAAGCTTTTTCTTTGCTTAGAATGCACCTTGTTCAGATGCCACATACTCGATCGGTAAACTCTTGAACAATTCCCTCACCTGAAGGTAATTTCTTTCTCTTTGGATATACATAGCAGTTGCTACATCTCTTAAGAATCTAGCCACTTTTTTCCTTTCAATTGCAGTTTTTGTTTTTTACATACAGCCTATCTTGGGAAAGTTGACACAGAGATATGGAATGAACACAAGGTTTGAATTAGATCTGGGCTCAAAATGCAGTCTCCTTTTATATGCAGAACGTATCACAATTCCTTAATGAGATATTACCTATCTTGCAGAATTATTGTGAAGAGAAAGTAAAAATAGGTCTAGCATAGTTAGTGCCTGGAAGTACAGTAGGAGCTCAATAAATATTTATTAAATGGATGAATGGTGGATGCCAAATACTTTGTGGCATGATTTTTTTTTTCTGGATGAGCAGAATAAGTTACTGAGAAATGCCAGAACTCCTTTAATTTACAATTATATTTTTAATTACATAGGTAGATAGTTGGATGGCAGATGGATAAGTGAATGTGTATGATATAGAAGTTAAGAAATAAAGATAACTAGATAGAAAGATAACTAAGTAGATGATGGATATGTGGGTTGATTAAAGGATGGATGGATAGATAGCTTGGATAAATATCTATTAGATAGATGATAGATGAGTGGGTAGATTAATAGATAGATAGACATGGTAAATACCTATTAGATAAAAAGAAGATAGAGCTAACAAGATAGATAGATAGATAGATAGATAGATAGATAGATAGATAGATAGATAGATAGATGGACATGGCTATACCAATACTACAGATACAGATACAGATATAGATATAGATATAGATATAGATATGGATACAGACACCAATATAGACATAGATATACATATAGTTAACCTGTTTTCTAAAACTCAATCTCACAGCTGCCTCCATCTGCACCACCCTGTTTCTTTAGAACTCCCGGGAGAAAAGGGATATAATTTCCCTAGTAGAATAATCACATCTTTGTGTATGAAAGGTTCATTCACCATTCACAGCAGGCTGAGAGTAAAGCTGGGGCAGATCTGAGGTGACATGAAAAAGGAGACGGGGCAGGCTGTAGCAATTTAATGATGCCCTGTTGACATATGCCTGGATGGTCCAGGAACTGGTATACAAAGGTATTCAGGAGTGGGAGAAGCCTGAGGACTCAGGCAGCTTTGAAGCACTCACATTGTGTCCATTTCTTTCTTATGGAAACTGGCTCAACAGAAAAGAGGAGAGTGGGATGTCCAAAAGCTGGTAAAATGCAGCAAAAACCGCAGCAACTCAAGTCCTCAGCCTCTGTCAGGACTTCTGAAAACAGAGCTACAGACCCAGGAAATGGTCTTTTTCTAGATCTATGAGAATTAACTGTGCAGGGTGGAAAGGGGAGGGTATCCCTTAACAGAACAGGGCATCACACCAAGCAGGGAGGTTGCATTTTGGAGTTACCTTTTTCATTCCTTCCCCCTTCATTGCTAACAACGCTGCTCACTGTAAGAGCAGCTTCTATTTGCAAAGTGCCCAGCATGCTGCTCGATAGACATTCACTCGATAAAAGTTGATTGAATTAAGTTCTACAGAGCGCTATACTTGCAAACCACTTCCACACACATTATCTTACTTAATACAAAACCCTGTAAGAAAGAAAAAAAACCAGGCATTTTTAGTGTCCATAAAAATTGCAATTATTCTTGCTTTACAGTTGAGGAAACTGAATCCTGGAAGTTGAGTACTGGAGGCAACCTCACCAGTAAATGGCTGAGCTAAGATTTAAATCCCAGCAGTTTGACTCTAAGTTTACAAAACAAATCTCTCTTTATTCTACTACATGACCTTGTTCAAAGTAAGCACAAGCAGTAGTAGTGACTGGGCACTGGTACTTACTTGAAACTTGGTGGGGTCTTGGGACCAGGACTGGCTCTTCCCCAGGGGTGAATGGCCACTCTGCAGGGAGGTCACCTGCAAAGGGCAAGAATGGCCTTACCGATGTCAAAATGGAATCACCTTGGGTGATACACACAGCGAGAAACTCATAACATCTTAAAGATACAGCATTCTTGAAAGCTATAGGAAACTGATAACCCAAAAAAAGGGAAGTGATTTATGAAAGACCACATGGCAATTTAGCAGCAAGGCAACACTCATAAACCAGTTCTTCTGACTCTATTTCTGCTGGAAACAATAAAACAGAATAACCTGCTTAGATTTCTTACTGGTAACCCATCCCGCCATGCCCTTATCCCCAAGCATCCAGCCCCTCCCATCCCCTGCACCTGAACCTCCACTCCCATACTGAGTTTCTCTTTCCCATGGTGTGTTCTCACCTGTCTGTGGATCTTTGGGGGCTGTTGCCTTGGTTGGACTCGCAGTCTGTGTGCCACGGGTGAATGCTCCTGGGATGGAATGAGAGAGAAGTGAGCCTGCATCTCTTCTAGGGGGCCCTGAGGGAGAAGAGGACCAGGGCCACCAATCCTGCCCTATCCAACGAATGTTGGTTAAGCCAGGTACCAGTCAGGGCTTTAAGAAGCTGAGATGGGTAAGAAATAGTACCCACAATGGAGGTGCTCTCAGTGTGGAAAAGGAAATGGGAAAATCCTGTCATGGCTGTGATACAGCATGATGGGTGCCATTGGAAAGCAGATAACATTGGCAAGGTATGGTGACCCTGCATGGGAGAGCAATGGTGTTGTGCAGGAAGTGTCCAATGTGGGTGCTCCTGGGCAAAATAAAAGTGAGCTGCTTCTCGTTCCTCTGAGTCTTAGTGTACACCTTGCTCCATCCCACCCCTGATAAATTGCCTGTCATTTTCATGAGCAAGCATGGGCTCAGTTCAAGAATTTTTGTATCAGGTTCATGAAGCCTTAGTTTAAGGGTCACTTCAGGACTTGATCCTTGCTGTTAAGATTCTGGCCTCTGGCAAAACCAGCAATACAGTCTCCTTGCAGGAGATGAGTGAGAAAGAAGCTTGAGCAGGCAAGTTCCCTCACAGCAGAAGGAAAGAGGTGAGGCTGAGAAACAGCCGGGGCACAGGTGATGGACACCCAGTTCAGCTGGGGCAGGTGACATCTACTCTGCGTCAAGCAGCACAGCAGTTCTGGAGGAAAGTGGGCTTTGCAGGCACAGCAAAGTGCGCATATAAAGACCTGGAGACATGGGCAGTAAGCAGTGTGCTGTGTCTGCGGTCTAGAGGAGGAAGGCAGAGGGGTGAGGTGGGGGTGAGCAGCAGGCAGGCACAGCGCCTGGGTCCATCCATCCCAGTTGTCATACTGCTTGTTATTTATTAAGTGTCTCTGCTAGGACCGTGAGTGTTACAGTGTCCAAGTCAACACACTTCCGTCCTTGGTGCTATGTTAGCTCCAGAGGTGGACAGTGTGACACATTTGCACACAGGTTATGACAGGAAGGTGATGGAACTCCATGAAGCAATCCTGTTATTCTCTTAGGATGGGTCAGGATAGTCTTTTGACTTCCTTTCAGGCATTGGACTTTAAGTC
Organism: Plecturocebus donacophilus; assembly: GCA_004027715.1. Classification (NCBI taxonomy): domain Eukaryota; kingdom Metazoa; phylum Chordata; class Mammalia; order Primates; family Pitheciidae; genus Plecturocebus; species Plecturocebus donacophilus. Next base: position 49,625 of record PVKP010003925.1, read on the forward strand.
CCCACGAAAGAAGGCACCTATTGATGCTTGCTGCCCTGGTATGTTTCTACGCAGTTCTAGAAGCTGAGTGGCCTTAGCCACACCCAAATACAGAGTTTGCTTCTCTGCAGAATCTTACAGAATTAGTGCTGAAAGGGACTGAGGCCAAGAGCAGATACATGTTCTCCTCCGAAAGGCATCCTGTTGGCCACTACCCTTTCCAAAGTGTGTCTCCCAAGACTGGTGGCAATGACCCGCTGCGGGTAGGATGGGACGGGTTAGTAAGAGTTGCCATGTATTGAGTGCTTCCCAGCTGCTATGTGCTGAACTGACACCACCTATTTTAATCATCCCAACAATTCTGAAAGTTCCAGGACTCAGTTGAAGAAAATTGCCTAAGGACACAAAGTGGTAGGGCAAGGTTTCAACACAGCTGTAATGCATAGAGACCAGAGCTCATAGTCCCAGAGCTGTGCTGGCTGTTGCAGTCCAGCAGGCTAAACTGAAACACACTTACTTGAATTTTTTTCCTAAACATAATGCCTAACCCTCTGACACTCATGTAATTTCATTAGATGCTTATGTAATTGAAGCTATCAAAATGGCATTTCCAGACCTGTTTGTGCAATTGGGATTTTGAGACTGCAATTGAGATTTTTGAGCTTATTTTAATGTAGGTGTACTATTTGTATGTGTAACTAAGGTATATGTTGTGTTACATTGCATGCATGTAATGTATATGTAATTAATGTGATCATATTAATATGTATTAATACCAGGCAAAAATGTAGTTGAATTGTCTTGAATGGACAATGTTTACTTCTAAGGGTCACTCGTTTAATGGACAATGAAACAGGGAAAAGGAGAAGAAATTGGGGAGTGGGGTTACATAAAAGAGAGAGAAACTGGGGGTCTCTTAAGAGGGAGCTTTCATTCATCTACAGATGGGAAGAAAGAGGTAGTGCAGAGGAAAGAAGAAGGAAGAGTTTGCTTCATGATCATTAATTATACTGCTTATGTTTTCTTAGTTTTCTGTGTGTGTGTTATATTTCAAAAATTTAGAAAGGTTTTCAAAATAGACAATGCTAAGTTGAATTTAAAACAGGAGAGGTAGAAGTGAGCATTCTCTCTTACCCCAGGTAGGGCTGGACTGCGATGGGCTGCCAGGTGTGGCCATTATCCCAGCAGGAGGCGCCGAAAGGCTCGTAGTGTTCATGGCTTCCTCGGCCCCTGCAGTAGTTGGTGGGGAAGAACCAGTTTCTGAGGGATACCCTCCAGGTTTTTTCTCACCACTGGTCTGAGTCCAGGGCACGGACGATATGGAAGCCCATGTCTGTCTGTCAGCTGTCACCCACGGAGTTCTGGCCACCTTCCTGGTAGCTGCACATTCAAAGTGATAGTAACAGGGAGTTGACATGCTTGACCACTTTGATTTAGATATAAAATTGCCGAGACATTGAAACGTTATCAAAAGGCAAACACAATGTGCATGTGTAATACAGACAATCCAGGGGCTTAAACTTTACACTGAACTGAAATAAATGGACCAAACTGAGCCCTGTTTTCCTAAGCACCAATAAACACACACACACACACATACTCACACCCTCCAAATCTCTAGGACCTCCAGGCATTGTGTTTGGGGGTCAGTTGGCTGTCTCTCAAATTTAGGTAATACATTGCTAATCATGTGACGTAGTGGAAAGATTGCGGGGTCTGAAGTGAGGCAATTCAAACGGATTAGTTGTGCCTCTGTCTCCCCTATGAACTTTGGGGCAAATTACCTAACTCTTTTTCGCTTCCTCATGAAAAGGAGGATACTAGTATTAATAAAAATACCTGCCCTCCAACATAACAGGATTGTTATGAGTAAAGACAAATCCTTGGTCATGCCTGGAATCCCAGCACTTTGGGAGGCTAAAGCAGGCAGATCACTTGAGGTCAGGAGTTCGAGACCAGCCTGGCAAACACGGTGAAGCCCCATCTCTACTAAAATACAAAAAAATAACCAGGCATGTGGCGGGTGCTTGTAATCCCAGCTACTTAGAAGGCTGAGGCAGGAGAATTTCTTGAACCTGGATAGTGGAGGCTGCAGTGAGCTGAGACTGAGCCACTGCACTCCAGCCTGGGCAACAGAGCAAGACTCCCTCTCAAAAAAAAGAAATATCTTCCCTCATTGGTCTTTTAAAAAATGGTTGGATGTTCTGACCTGTTTATTCCCATAGTAGAAATTAAACTCAGCTTTTTCAAGTTTTACAAAAACAAATTCTATTGAATAATTTTACATTTATAACTTAAGTTGGGAACAGTTGCTTTCTTTAAAATACTCAGATTTCTCCATCAGAACATGGTGTATTTCTTCATTTATTTAAATATTCCTGAATTACTCTTATTAACATTTTGCAGTTTTCTTTGTTTAAAACCAGCACTTCTATGTGTAGGATTATAGGTAGGCATTTTGTGATTTTTTTTCTTGCCACTAGAAATAACATCTTTTTGTCATATTACCCTGGAAAGTTTTCTGATTTTGTGTAATTGTCCTGATGCCAGCTATTGTGCTAATTTTTTGCAGTAAATCTGTTTTTCTATTAGATGGAGTTGATTTCTTTTCCTCTCCACCATCCAGTCATCCTTGTTTCCCTACCTGCTGACACCTGTCAATTCCTATCTCTTGGGGAAGCCTGTGTCTCCTCTATGCTAAGATAGGAGCCCTCTCTGTGCTTTCTGTGTACAATAGTTCTTTGTAAGCTGGATCATAACTATTGGTTTACTTGCCTGAGCTCCCTCCTAGGTCTGAGAGCTCAGGAAGGAGAGGGAACATTTACAGAGCCATGTTTTTAATAGGTAGCCTAGTGTCTGGAAGGAAATATGTTTTGATGTGTAAATAAATGAATGAATTCTGATGACTTAATGAATGATTTCTGATGACAATATTGTCTCAGTGGGTCCGTTGTTGGAACCCTCTGAGAAAATATTGACTCTTAAGGAGTTGCCATTTTATATTATTTCCGATTAGGAAAAGTAGGATAAGCATGCCTTTTGTGTCTTCAGTGATGACACTGCTGATCATGTACACAAGAGGCTGGGGAGGCAGGAGCCTCCTGCAGGCCACTGGTGACAAGTTTTCCACGGGTGTCAAGTCATTATCATATCCTTAGCATCATTATCCAGCCAGCTACAGGCTGACCTAACCATGCCATAAAATATTAACTTCACTTCACCATTTTCTGTGAATTTCAGGAGTGACATCACTAAATGCTTTGCTGAAATATAAATACTTTTGCCCACAATGTTCTGTGATTATGTAAGACATTAGCACTGAAGGAGGCTGGATGAAGTGTACTGGGGAACTCTCTGTGTTATTTTTGCAACTCCTTGTGAGTCCTAAACTATTTCATAATAAAAAGTCATCAAAGTACATATTAGAAATACATTATGTCAATGGCATTTTCTGCCTTGGCTTGATCTTATAGAACCCACACTGGCTCATACAGATCTGTTATTTAAGTAAGCTGAAGCATAACTTCAATAGGTGGAGAAGGGATTAAGGTAAGGATTTTGCTTATAGATGTGAGCCTAGAGGGAACAGAAGCAAGACACAGCAAAGGGGAGGAAAGAGTGAGAAAGCATCTTACCCAAGGCTGGTATAGTGTGGGAGGCACTGACCCATGTGGCTGTGGCCCTGGCAGGAAGCTTAGGAGGCTGGCCTGTGTTCAAGGTTTCCTCTCCTTCTGAAGAAACATCTGTCTCTATCCAGGAAGAGGTTCTCAGAGCAGACGCCCAGGGTGTGCTCTGGGCCCAGAGTCCGGGACTTGCACTTGTCAGTGTCTTCTGGCTTTTGGTTGTGGGCATCGAAGTCCTGGCAGTTCCCCTGGTAGCTGCACCTTCAGGAGGTAGTCAGTGGCAACTTTAACATGCTTGACACTTTGGACATAAAAAACTGAAAGGTCATTGGACAACAAATGTACTGAATGTGGCGATTCAAACCTTTCTCCAAACAGCATCAAATAAAACCAAAAGAAGTATTTCTCATTGAATTCAAATTAAGATAAAATATAAATTTGCAAAACGTCTGTGATGAATGATACCAAACAGAATGCATAGCTGTCAGGCTTAAACGTATCAGGCATTTGCTGTGTTTCATGAACAGGTCCTGACCCTGTCAGAGCCTTTCTCCCACCTCCAGCCCTCAGCTACTCCATGGCTCTGGTACATGTTTCTGGAAAAGGAATTAGGCTCCTCCATGTGCCTTATGGATGCAACTAAAAACCAAAAGTGGAATTTTGGGGAATCAGAAGCTTCCAGACAGAAACAGCTTGAAAAATAGGCTCCCACAGAGATAGCAGGAGGGCTTAATTCAGAGGAATATCTACCCAGTGTCCTCGGTTGCTCCATGAAGAAAGGAAGGAAGAGGGCTCAGGTATTAGTTTTACCTTCTGTCTTTTCTATGGAAGGCTCAGGTGGGGGCAGGCAGTGGATATGAGGATGACAGGCTCCTATCAGCCCACAGGGAAGACAAAGACTGGCCTATAGCCTTGTGGGCAGAGCCTGTATTGGATTTTGACCCCCACTTCCCCTGAATGCATGTAGAACACAAACTGTGCAGTCGCAGGAGTGGCCTTTCAGCCTCATTTTCTCTCTCTGCCTTACTTCTGGGCCCACTAACACCTGCATGCATCACCAGCCTGAGCCTTGCTCCCAGATCAACTGAACATGGGGCTAAGTGCATCCAGCTAAACTATCACTCAGCCGGGTACTGGCTTTCAGGCACATCAATTCAGCATCAGCTTGTAAATATGTTCTCCCTTCCTAAGCATTTGTTCTTGTTGAAGGAGCACAAAGTGGGAGATCTAATTAAGACTGGGGGGTAGAAATGTCATGGAAAAACTCTCCAAATAAATGAGATTGACTCAACCCTAAGATCTGTCCTGAGAATTGGGCAAGGAAAGGCAATCTGCCAACTGCCCATTTCATCTTCTTATCAAGAAGCCTTGTCCACACAAATTGAGGTTCCTGCTACAGCATAACCAAAAGATGCCCTACCATAAATATAAAGCAAAGTAGCCCATGAAGTGGAATTCCAGATTTCTTGTATCCTTCATTGCACAAGAGACAGTGAAGAAGAGCCTACTATGTGCAAGGCATCGAGGGGAAGGCAGGCTGTGAGTCTGAAGGAGACTACTTCTACCCTCCAGTTTCATTCACCGAGGAAACACACATGTCATTGTGACGCAATCTGGAGTAACATAGAGTCCAAATGACGTACAAGAGCTGTGTTGTGGCTTCATAGAAGACAAAGACCAATTTTGATTGGGGGATCTTTAAAAAAGAGGAGGCAGTGTCTAAGCTGGCAATTGACAGGCAAATAGGGTTCTGAAATATGGAAAAGTAGGGAAGGAGTTTCATATGGAGACAATGGCATGACCAATTTGGCACAGAGGCGCATGAAGGTGGGGCATGGTTCGGTAGGGACTGGGTATTACAGGTTGGCCAGGTCTCCAGACAGGTCACAAATTCAAATATCTACAAAAACCAAGTAGCTAATATGTGGGGAAAAAAACCAAGTAGTTAATATGAGAAAAAGAAGTGCAAAGCAAGAGGGGGCAGAGAGGACTACGGAAAAGAGGAAAAAGCTGCCCTTCCTAACAGGGAATGAGGGTGGCAGCTACTCAGCTCCAGTTGCTTATTGCCATGTGTTGGGTGGATGATCTAGGATTCCCAGACCTTTTACAAGAGAATCCAGAAATTCTTTTTTTTTTTTTTTTTAATGGTGAAGTTCTCTGATTTTTAACATGGTAGAGCTAAATATAATGCCCGAGGGCAGCTTTCAGTCCTTAGTGTGCTAGGTGGGACCCTGGTCTGGAGATTCTAATGGGAGGAGTTTGGGAGGTTTGTACTCACTCAGAACACCAGATATGCTGCTGGTAAATGTGTAATTGATAACAGGGTATTTTTCCGCCATCTCCCAGAAGTCAGAAAGATTCCTTCCTGCAAAAATCACACCGACAGGATCAGATCTTGGGTTTCATCTGCTGGACAGCTGTGTTTCACTCTCAGCCCAGAGAGCATGTCAAAAATGGCTAGTGGTTTACCTGACTTTCCTGTCATCACGCAGATGAAGATGCAATCTGATTCATTACTTTGACTCACTGTAAGACAAGCCAGTACACAATAGGACTTAGCAATGGGTCCAAAGCTGTAAGTCTTTGGCTGAAACGAAAATTAAGCTAAAAGTACCTAACTTAGAATAACATAGGAAAATAAGGCTGACTCTACCCTTAACGCAGTCCTGATTTTCTGATTTCTTTATTTTATTTGGCTGGGTTTGAGGGATGGTGTAGTGGCTAGGGGCAGAGTCTCTGAGGTCAGCTTCCATGGTTACAACATCAGCTCTGCCACTTACTAGCTGTGCAAACATGAATGAACTGCTTGACTGCTCCAGGACTCAGTTTACCCCTTTGTAAAATGGTGACAATTCAAATCCCACAATCCCTTATTTGCCATTCCTAAATCCTTAAATCTCTGTAAAATAATATGTTTTGTGTGAGCTTGGTACCAAAACTCATTTGGTGCCAAAACCTGACTTGAAAAATGTGAGGCTATTATCATCTTTATCCTACTTAGTGTAAAAAGCCGAACATTTTGCTAAATTACTATTAATATGTTTGATTACACTGGGCTCCTCTGGATGCTGTTGGAGAGGTTATGTCAGGTATGGTGTGGATACCCTATTAGATCTTCAAAAGCCTGAAAACTTCTGAGTTCCCTAAATATGCTTTTCCCTGACGATGCTGCCTAAAGAACTGTGGACTTGGGGTTGCATGGCTCACATAGAATTACATGAAAATCCAAGGAGAGAATGGGAGTGATGCACTAGATATGGTGCCCAGCAGATAGAAGAGCATGGTAGCATGGCATGTATATACCTGTGTAACAAACCTGCACGATCTGCACATATACCCCAGAGTTTAAAGTATAATAATAAAAAAAGAGAAGAGCATGGTAGCTAGAGTAATCACTATCATTACTATAATGTATTACTATTATTATATATATTAGCATAGTGACATAAGTGCACAGGCTAAAAGCCAGATCACCTGGCTTGGAATTCTGCTTCTGCAGAGTGATTTTGAGCAAGTTACTTAACCACTGTGTGTCAGTTTCCTCACCTGTCAAGTAGGGATAAATATAGCAGCTACCCCATAAGGTTGTAGTGAGGATCCATTGAGAGAATACATGGAAAGCCCTTGGAAGATTATCTGACACCTAGTGATAGCTATCACTATTTCTCTGTCTTCCTTCCTCCTGCTTTTAAAACAGTAGCTGCTTCACAGTACATCACACCATCTTTCTGCTGAGACCAATTGTTAGACCGTGGAATAGATCTGTGCTTTTCAAAGTGGGTCCCTATTTTCCTGGGGGTTACATGAAACCACCTTATAAATGAGGCCTTTCTTTCCTTTCTTCCTTTCTTCCTTCCTTTCTTTCTTTCCTTCTTTCTTTCTTCTTTCTTTCCCTCCCTCCCTCCTTCTCTCCCTCCCTCTCTCTCTCTCTTTCATTCTTTCTTTCTTTCCCTCCCTCCCTCCTTCTCTCCCTCCCTCCCTCTCTCTCTTTCTCTTTCATTCATTCTTTCTTTGATGGAGTCTTGCTCTGTCACCCAGGCTGGAGTGCAATGGCATGATCTTGGCTCACTGCAACCTCCACCTCCTGGGTTCAAGTGATTCTCATGCCTCAGCCTCCTGAGTAGCTGGGATTACAGGTGCCCACCATCATACCTGACTAATTTTTGTATTTTTTAGTAGAGACAGGGTTTCACCATGTTGGCCAGGATGGTCTTGAACTCCTGACCTCACGTGATCCACCCGCCCTGGCCTCCCAAAGTGCTGAGATTACAAGCATGAGACACTGTGCCTGGCCAAATGAGGTGTACCTTTCTTAACTATACTTCAAATGTGAGCTTAGGCTCCATATAGATTTAAATCTGAATTCTGGGACCAAACTTGAGCAAAATATTCAACCTCTCTGGATCTCAGTTTTTTCCTCCTTAAAATGGGGGTGTAGCTACCCACCAGAAGCTCTTTTCTTGAGTCTGCATAGATTCCTTTAACTTTTGAGACTTGGATTCTTCCTCTGATTTTCTGGATCCCAGAAATGTGAAGACTTAAATATTGGTGTATTTACTGCTGTGGAAACTGGACCACACTGATTATCTAAAGAAAGATTACATGAAGGTTCCTGGTAGGTTAGTCTACGGCAGGGGTTGGGGTGAGGAACATACTATGCTTGACTATCGACCACAACAGATGCCAGGTCTCACAGTTGCCAAAGCATTTTCAAGATGAACATACCTGAGAGGATGGAGGTTGACTTAAAAATCTCTGTGAGGTAGCTGGTAGAATTTCCAATGATATCTACCAGGAGGGCAGTAAAATCTGCAAGACAAATTTAGGAGGTTTACATTTCTGCTTCAGAGACAAAAGGGGAAAAATACACTGCACTTGGATTTTTCCGAGCAGATTTTACAGGTTTGATTTAGTTTAGTGTATTGAGGAATATCAACAATGATATAGATGAATACTACTAATTCTAAAAAAGGAAAAGTCTTGATTTCAGGCAGGAAGGAAACTTTGGATCCACTGTTAAAAACCGCTTTCATCTTCTATCATCGTGTCTCCCCACCTTTCTCTGCTAACATCTAAGGTCTATGAAAGGCCACACTGTTGAATAATGGTTTTTCTGGGGGGATTTCCCCATTGTTACTCCATCTGACAGGAAGCAGCCCCCAGACATGCAATGTAAATTTAGACTTGGGGATTAGAAAATGAAAACGTAATGTCAAGTGTAGTGGTGGGTTATAAACTATGAACGACGGAGACCAGACACTTTATAAAATCATCACCAGGAATCTTTCCTTCTGCCCACTTTGTTAAGGGGACTGATGGTGGTGAGGTCGGGTTTCTGAAACATTTTTTCAACATTTCAGGTTATAGAATCATTGTGAACTTTCTTTCTCAGCAGAGCTTGAACAGGGTCATTGCCTGACATGGTGGACACCATTGACTGTGAAAATTACTAATATTCTTCCAGTCAAACAGCTGCCACCTCCTTCTTTGTTCCTTTATGGCTTTCCTTGATCCAACAAATTCTTGGCTTCTAAACATGGCAAATGTGTTTGAGGAGCCCCAGTCATTTTCTAGAGAGGAAGCTTCTTGGGTCCAATGGATGATTTCCCATCATGCTGTGTGTAAATACTCCTTTCACTCATTAATGGGATCATAAATTTTGGCAGGAGCGAGCTAACTTGAAAATACAGAACCAAGAGAGGTAGGAAAATATAATGTGACAATGAATGGAATGTGTAGCATGCCAAGACCAACAGAAGATAAGCACTACTATGTGAGAGCCAAAGCCATGAAGTGCTCTTACTCCATCTGCACAGGCACATTTTAGCCTCCTGGAGGGAGAACACCTATGCAGTATGTGTACACCTGTGCAGGTATAAATACCTGTCTATGCAGGTAGGCAAACATGGGGACTCTCCTTTCTCTGTCTCTTTAGACCAGTCTGTTCCTAGTCAGTTGTGGAAACTGAGGAAGGGTATTATCTCGTAGTCATTTCATATATTTTCTTTCTACTTCTAAAAATTATCCTTTGTTTATTAATCCATGTATCTAATAAATATTCATTGAGCATTTGCGGTGTGCCAGGTACTGGAGAGTTGTGTAAGACACACAGAAGAAGCTGAGGTTAGTGGGAAATCAAGATTCATAAACAGACCAATAAAGTGCAACTTGGAAGTTGTTATTAGTCTTGCATAGATGCGATCAGCATGGCTTTGAAACCAGACACAAAGGATGGAGTTCGCGTTTTGCTCAAGGCTCAGAGAGAGGATGTAACTTGTCCAAAGTTCCAGAGCATGTGGCACAACTTGGATTTCAGCTCAAGTCCACCTTGGGCCAAAGCTTCCACTATTCCCAGTGTTCTTACCACCACTCATGCCACCTCTTGCTCAATGCATTTTGTCAACTCTCCTTTTAGAATAGTTTTCACAATCTGCTTTTTAGGCTTGGAAGAAAGCCAGTTATTAACTCAAAGATATTCTTGGCATTTATGAAAGTTTGAATTATCTAATTTACTAGCAATGCTCAAAATGAATGATTCATGACTACCTTCACATATAAACAGAAGGTAGAATTTTAAAAAATCTTTTTTACTTATCCATTTGGTAATGATTTAAGACTGTTTCTTAACACTCAGTGTTGGGAAATGTGAGTGGAAAAACATAGGTATTCAAACATTGTTGGTAAGAATGTAAACATATGCAAGACTTTTAGAAGACATTTTAGCAATTCAAATCATTATAATATTGTTTCCCTGTCAGTCAACAATTCTATTTTGAGGGCTTTATCCTACAGAGGTAGTTGGGCAAGTACTCTAAGTGATTTTACACAGGTGTTCATCACAGCATTGTTTATAATTGCAAAAATATGAGGAATTAGCCAAGTTTCCAACAAGAGGAGACAAATTAAATAAATCATGGTACATTCTTTCAATGAATACTAAGAATTTATGTGAAAGATGAGGCATACTAGTATTCACTGCGATGAAATGGGTTTTTTTTAAAGACTTATGGACTAGTTTGAGTGTGAATTATAAAACTGTATGAAAAAAAAAAAGATACTGATGATGATGGTTGTCTTTCAATATCAATTCTCCCACCTTCCTTTAGCAAGAGAGCATCAAATTTTAGTTGGGAACATGGTGATCTAACACAATGACTATCATTTCAAACTTGCTTTGCAGGTGTGTGTAGCCATGAGACTAAATTCTGGGCAATAGGAGGTTAAGAAGGAGAAATGTGAATGGTTCTAGGCTGTGAGTTCATAGGGAATGTGCATGCCTTCTGGGATGGTTTGGATCTGTGCCCTTGCCCAAATCTCATGTCAAATTGTAATCCCTAATATTGGAGGGGGCGGGGTGGGAGGTGATTGGGTCATGGGGCACCCTTCTCACGAATGGGTCAGCACCATGCCCTTGTTGCTGTTCTTGTGATAGTGAGTGACTTAGTGTGAGAACTGGTTGTTTAGAAGCATGTAGCACCTTTCCCCTCTTTCTCCCTTGCTCCTGCTTTAGCCATGTAAAATGTACCTACTTCTCCCTCCCATCTGCCACGATCATAAGTTTCCTGAGGCCTCTCCAGAAGCTGAGCAGAAGCTGTCATGCTTCCTGTACAGCCTGCAGAACCACGAGCCAATTAAACCTCTTCTTTTCATAAATTGCCCAGCCTCAGGTATTTCTTTATAGCAATGTGAGAATGGACTAATACACCTTCAAAATCCTTTCTCCCCTTCATTGTAGCTGGAGTGTGGATGTGCTGGCAACCTACCTTAGGCTATGAGAACAGATCTTTATGAAAGGCAGAGCAACAAGACAGAAGGAGGTTGGGCCCTAAAAACCATCAAACCATTAGAGCAGCCCTGGCGTGTCTACATGCCCAGATTATCACACATAAAAGCAATGAACTTCTACCTTCTTTAAACTAGACTATCCTGGAGTCATTTGTTATAGTAGCTCACCTTATATTCCAAATAATACAGAGAATGGGTTCCTATATGTAGAGTGGGATGTCTAGACAGATGGGTAGACATTAGTTGGGCACATAGGTAGGTAGCTTAGATAAGTAGCTTAAATGACAGGTGGGATAGATAAGTGGGCTATATAGGTAGTGTAGACAGCCTTGGATAACATTGATCAGCATGTTAATAGTGACTACCTGTGGATGGTGGGATATCAGTGATTTCTGGTTTCTTGGTTTACCTGTCCATGTTACACAGCATTTTGACATCTTAGTAGATTATTTTCAAAATCAAGAAAATTTAAGCCATTTTCATTTAGAGAGAAAAACAGGAAAATATTCAAATATACCCTCAAAGGAGGGCTATAGGTCAGAGTTGAAACCACTATAAATAAAATGATCCAGATCTAAAGATCATCCGAAAGACATCTTCCCCAAAGGCTTTGAGCAATGGCAAGTTGTTGGCCTAAGTGTACAGCCTGTCATGGTAGCACTGTTACTTCTTATCATACCTTGCAAAAGTTTCTGTGACCTACCAGGGGAACAGCATGCAGTTTTGTCAATAGATAATGATCCATGCATTGTTCTTTTCACATAATTGTTTCAAGTGTGTGGAAATATAATTTGGCTCATGAAATAAAATTATAAACTTTCTCCAGGCAGATGTAACTTTTAAAATCTTATTTCTATCTTTCACACAATCAGGATAAGCGACTCATCCAGCACAAAATTCTACCCTCAGTGGGGGTTAATGAAATAGTGAGAAAGGTGTGATTATGATTTTTTTTCCTTGCAAATGTATTTATTGATGAGATTCACAGGCTAAATTACATAACAAAATAGACATTAAATATTCAGTGTAGGGTCTGGCATATGTACTCATTAAATGTTAGTAATTATTTCCTATGATAGTTTCACAATATTTGTTTTAGAAATTCTACTTTGTGGGGGAAATAATCTGAAATAGGGAAGAGTTTATGCACAATGATGTCCAATGCAAAATTATTTATATTAAGAAAAACCTAGATCCACTCAAATGTCTGAGAACAGCCTAGTGGCTAAGAGAATGCTTGCATTCACTGGTTACATAGCCATTATAAATGCTTATGAAGAGTGTTATATGGTGGAAAATATTGATATTAGACTAAGTAGGGAAAACTACAAGAGACTTTGGTTGCCTTGAGTGCTTGCTTCCCTTACAATCTAGACTTTAACAAGCAACCAGAAGGATCCTTTTAAAACCTCAGATCATGCCGCTTCTCTGTACAGACAATCACAATGGCTTCCTTCTTATTCCTGGGTGAAAATTAGAATCCTCGCAGTAGACCTTAAACTTTTATGTAATCTGCAACACCCTCCCCACTTTGCCCTCACTGATCAGAGCTCATTTCTTACAACTCTGTCCTGGCTAACCTGCTCCAGCTATGCTGGCTTCTCTGTTCCTCATGCTGCTACTTAGGCCTTTGTCTGGATCACTGTCCCCTGGAACAATCACAGGGCTGGCCCCTCACATCCTGAAGGTCACCCCTCAACCCTCACCTCATTTGGAGAAGACTTTCCTGATCAGCCTCCACACAGCAGTATCCCCCACCAGGACTTTTCTCTCCAGCGTTCCCCTGCTTCACGGTCGCCATGGTCAGGCTGTCAGCCTACATACCATGTACTTGCAGTGCATTTATTTTCTCTCTGCTCTTCCCTAGGAATCTACATCCCACTGGAGCAGGAGGTGTGTTCACTTTGCTCAGCATGCTTTCCTCACATCTAGAAGAGTGATTGGCTTATAATATGTGCTCAAAAAGAATTACTGAATGGGTGAATTAGTGGCGAGAAAAGTTGTCACTTTTATTTTCCAGGATTCTCTAAGTATAAGGAACATGTAATACTTTAATGTTTTCATTATAAAACTACCACATGAATATACTCCTCTTGGAAAAAAAAGTTCAGATAATCTAAGGCTCTCTTAACGAACATTCTTTCACTCCAAAACACATACTCCAATCTTCTTTTCAGAAGGAATCACCTATCTGGTGCCCAGATATGTGTTCTCATCAATAATATCATGCTCTTTGTATTTTTGTGTAACTTTCTTTTTCTAATTAAAAATCTTGGATGCAGTGCCTCACACCTGTAATCCTAGCACTTTGGGAAGCCAAGAAGGGCGGATCACCTGGGGTCAGGAGTTCGAGACCTGCCTGACCAACATGGAGAAATCCCATCTTTACCAAAAATACAAAATTAGCCGGGCATGGTGGTGCATGCCTGTAATCCCAGCTACTCTACTGAGGCAGAAGAATCACTTGAACCCAGAAGCCAGAGGTTGCAGTGAGCTGAGATTGCACCATTGCACTCCAGCGTGGGCAACAAGAGCAAAACTCTGTCTCAAAAAAAAAAAAAAATCTCTTGGAAGTTTTTCCATGCACAGGCCAAATTTGGGCACTCTTACTCATTTATGTATTGTTTGTGACTGTTTTCCAAAGTTTAATTCTATGGAAGACGACTTAACCATTTTCCCTCATGACAGATATGTAGGTGGTTCCTCAATTTTGCAATTAAAACAATGCTTCATGAACATTTCCCCTCTGTCACTTTTAGACACACAACTGTTTTTCTAGGGTAAGACCAAGAGAAAAATATTACTGGGATAATGAATGGGCACATGGTTAAGGGTAGTGGATAGCACCATATTTTCCTTTCTTACATTGAGGAAAAACACAAACTTATCTAAAAAGACACAGCAAAATTGGAAAAGCTGCAAGCCTCATGGCTAGCTGTACCCACCTGATAAGTCATTGGTCCGATTGTTTAAACAGTAGCAATACCTTGTAGGGAATTTGGTGGGGTCCACCGTCTTCAGGTTAGAAACTGTGTAGAGAAAAGATTCAACAGAGATCCTGACATATAGACTGGCACTGCAACACATCCTGCCCCCCACCCCCCAGCCACCATCAGGAACAGCCAGCCAGCACTCACTGTTGTAAACAGCTACAGAAAACTTGTGGAAGGCAAAGGAGCTGTAAGAAGTGACACTCAGCAAGGAGAAGAACTTCTTGCTATCTGCCAAGACATATGAAATAAAGAGACAGATAGAGATGCCTACTAACGTAACAATAATACAAATAAGTAAACAGTCCCTAGAAATTAATGATGAAAATAAACAAGAATAAACTAAAAAGTAATACACATGAAAAATAATAAGCAAAGTAAAACTAAACCAGAAAACTGAAGAGTATGTATCATTTGTCTCTATTTCCTGATTCATCTTCAAGCTGTGCCAGCTCTCTAAGTAAGATTCCAAGGTATATTAGGCTCCTGAAGCTGCTGTAACAAATCATCACAAACTTGGTGGTGTAAAACAGCAAAAATTTGTTCTTTCACGGTCCTGGGGGCTAGAAATCTGAAACTCAATAGGGCACACTCCCTTCAAGGTCTCTAAAGGAGACTCTGTTCTTGCCTCTCTCAGCTCTGGCAGCTGCCTGTGTCCCTTGGCTTGTGGCCACATCTCTCTCTGTTCTGTCATCATATGGGCTTTTCTTCTGTGTGTGTCTCTCTTTGCCTCTTTCTTGTAAGGACACTTGTGGTGGCATCTGGCACAACATAGATAATCCTGGATGATGGCCTTATTTCAAAATCTTTAACTCAGTTGATCAATCTGTTATATCAGATGATATTCACTCTTTTAACATAGTAGTATGTATAGATTCTGGTTATTACAAAGTGGATATCTTTGACCATGTTCAGTCTATTACATAAAGAAAAGGGATTAAAAAAAAAAACAGGAACACAAAATAAAAAATCAGGTTTAGGAATACATACATGAGCATCTTATCTACTCTCCACCAGTGCCTACTCTTGATTTATCTCTGGAAGACATGTGCAGTAGAGTGCAGTAGAAGAAGGTCTTTCCAGATCATGATATGGGAATCGCCTGCCTGTATCAACTCATCTGGTGCAGTTATTAAAAAGGCACATTCCTGGGCGTGACCCCAGATCTACTAAATCAGATGGTGAAGAAAGGGGAGAGGTGAGTATGTCCAGGGCTCAGAATTTTATCAAAGTTATCAGGTGATTTTTTTTTTTTTTTTGAGACAGGGTCTTGCTCTGTCATTCAGGCTGGAATGCAATGATGTGATCACAGCCACTGCAGCCTCGACTGCTCAGACTCCAGTGATCCTCCCACTTCAACCTCCCAAACTGCTGGGATTATGGGCATGACCCACTGT
The DNA here is from genome assembly GCA_004027715.1 of Plecturocebus donacophilus. Taxonomy (NCBI): domain Eukaryota; kingdom Metazoa; phylum Chordata; class Mammalia; order Primates; family Pitheciidae; genus Plecturocebus; species Plecturocebus donacophilus. The sequence continues at coordinate 65,399 of PVKP010003925.1, forward strand.
GCCTGGCCTCAGGTGATTTTTATTCATATAAATTTGTGACCCACTGTGATGGTGGCTGGAATAGAAGAATCATTAAACTTTGGTGCATGCAAATCACCAATGGTGCCCATTTCACCTCAGCTCTCTGGCTATTGCCTTCTGGAGACCCTAATGCCATACACTGGGTGGGAACCAGACTCTATTTAACAAGCTCCTTAGAAGAATGGGATATACACCAAAATGTGAATACTACAATACTCCGTTTCCTCAAGCTTTTTTTATGATAAGAATCACCAATAGCACTTGCTAAAAATGTACATTTAGTACCCCTTCCAAGATCAGGTGGATCAGAATCTCCAGAGCAGGAACCTGGGGAGATGAATATTTAGTAAGTACATCAGGTGCTTCTTATTGTGCAACAAGTTTGGGAAACTTTGGGCTAGAACACAAACCTGGATTAAACATTTCTGAATTCCAATTCTATATGGCAATGGGCATGCCTCAATGTCTGCATGTAGAAAATGGGAGTCAGGGTACCATCGCATGGAGGTTATGCAAGGATTAAATTAGTCATTGGAAGAGTTTTGAGCTCCTTGAAGGTAGGATTTATGACATTTGAGTCTGTGCAAAATTTCACAGAGCCCAGTTCAGGGCCTTGCAGAGGAAAGGACAGGATTAATAGTTCAAGGCTGAGAGGGCTAAATGTTTCTGCAGCCCATTCCTCTGTCTGATGCTCAGTCTTTCCACAGCACCCTCTGCAGGCAGATCACTGCCTTCTTATCCTGCACCAATTGAGGCAGCCTTATCTACAGTGACTTTCATCAGAGCAAATTAGAGGCAGGAGCTATATTTCTGTGATTTACAGCTACAGGCTTTGGGATAGGAATAGAGAATAATATTGATGGGCAAACATCTAAGTGAACAAGTATAGAGCCACCAAGCACAGTTGTGCAGTGTGTGTATTGCACAATCCTGGAGAATGCCATTTATGAAGACCTCAATGATGAATTGGCATTCTCCATCCCCCTTATTCTAAATAACACTTGTCATTATCTATTTATTATGTTTATTATTTGTTTTTGGTTACTCCTTCAACCACTAGAATGGAAGCTCCCCCAGGCCAGAGTTTTTTGGGTTTTGTTTATTGCATTATCCTCCAGTACTTAGAAGAGTACCTGGCATGGGGTAGGGGTTCTATGAATATTGATTGAAGAAAGTGAGAATAAATAATGAAGGCAGTGAGGAATGTACACTAGGGATCATTCAGGCTTTGCCGTCATTCACTAAGAATGTGTTATATACAAATCATGCTTCTAAATGCTAAAGAACACAGAAAGAAGATTACAATAATATGTAATCATAATATTGTCTTAAAAAGAGAAATACAGAATCATATTAACATAATCAATGAGCAATTATTGTTAGTTTATGGCAACAGAGCTATGATTACAAATATACCATGTCTGGAATGCAATTTGCTCTTAAAATTCTTGTAAACCTTATACGTCATTTTGAGTTAGCTAGGACAATGAATTCTGCATTCCGTTTTTGTTTTTGTTTTTGAGACAAAGTCTCACTCTTTCTCTCAGGCTGGAATGCAGTGGTGTGATCACAGCTCACTGCAGCTTCCACCTTCTGGGCTCCAGTAATCCTCCCACCTCAGCCTCCCGAGTAGCTGGGATCACAGGCATGCACCACTGCACCCAACTAATTTTTGTATTTTTTGTAGAGATGGGGTTTTGTCATGTTGCCTAGGCAGTTCTCAAACTCCTAAACTCAAGCAATCCACCAGCCTCGGCTTCCCAAAGTGCTGAAATTATAGGCATGAGCCATTGAGCTCAGCCTATTCTCCACTCTCAACACCGAGAAACTGAGACACAGAAGCGAAGTGTCTTGTTGAGGTAATAGAGAGGTTTAGAAAAGATGCTAGTACAAGAAAAAAATGGACCTGGATTGTGCTTTAAAAAAATGATTACCTGGTCAGGCACGGTGGCTCATGCCTGTAATCCCAGCACTTTAGGAAGCTGAGGTGGGTGGATCACGAGGTCAGGGGTTTGAGACCGGCCTGGCCAAGATGGTAAAACTCCATCTCTATTAAAAATACAAAAATTTGTCGGGTGTGGTAGCAGACACCTGTAATCCCAGCTACTTGGGAGGCTAAGGCAGCATAATCGCTTGAACCCGGGAGGCGGAGGTTGCAGCGAGCCAAGATCATGCCACTGCACTCCAGCGTGGGTGATGGAGCAAGACTCCGCCTCAAAACAAAACAAAACAAAACAAAACAAAAAAATTACCTTTTAACGCTCTACTCAGCATCCCATTCACAAGCTCTGTCAGGTTAAGTGCGGACAGATCGATTGACCCTGCAGGCAGCTCTGAAAGAGATTCAAAGATAATGTCACTGGCAGGCTTTTCTTGGCAAGAGAAAAAGTTCCACATTTCCAAACTTCAGGCGTATACTCAACTTCTTTGTACATGTGCTGAACACAAACCAAGAGCCAGGCACAAGTGGTTCCAAGTCAAGAGGAGAGCCCTGACCTCAGGAGGTGACAGTTAACATAGTGACAAATATAGATAAGGAAATTTCAGTGAAGCACAAGAAACATGTACTTTTAGTGACTATTGCACATCTGCATTTGGAGAGACCCTGGACTCATAAAAGATATCTCAACCATAATGGGAAGCCCAAGCACAATGCAGGAGTTCTCAGCAGTTCTGTGTTTGAAAATAAGTATCCTATGTAAAAGTGGGGTCCACCCACCCTGGTTGAGCATTGACATCACGCAGAAATATATATTTTCTAATCACACAATTCCAGTGCACAGGCTTTATCCTCAGAAATTCAGAATTAATAGGTCCAGGACATGACCCAGGATGGAGGGAGAAATCTCCCAGCAGTAGCAGTAGTGGCAGTGTGCTGCAGGTTGAATTAAAATTCCCGCTTCCCCCAGCTAGTCCTTCAAGATTTGGAAAGAACAGTTGACAAGATGGAAATAGTTGCTGATGTTCCTCTTTATTCAAACATTGTCTTCTTCAGCTTTTACTTAATGATCAGGTAATGATTAGAGAGATGATGTTGGCTCCACTGTGGGGAAAAACAGAGGTCTAGAGAAGTGGAGGAATTTCTCCGCAGCCCAGGCCGCTCGAGGGATTTTGGGGAGAGAAACTCACCCATGGTAGCGAGAAATGCCACGCCCTTCTCCTTCCTCTCTTCTCCTCTAAGGCCAGACACTAGGAAGGAAACAGTTTTCATGAGAAAAATGCAAGTGGTTACAGTTCCTACCCCCAGGAACTGAAGAGGCCCTGGAAGCCTCTTTGGCATTTGTCCTCTGTATGAGAGTCACTGGCGGACACTGAGAAAAGGCAGATCCCAGACTCTTCTGCATGACCCTGATACAGATTCTAATCTCCGTGGAGTGAGTGTGGCCTGGAAATCCACATTTTAATAAATAAGCTTGGTGATTAACCACGTAGGGAAACTGAGGCCCGGAGAGGAGAAAAAAACTTGCCTAACTGCACAACTAAGTCATAATGAAGGGCTCAGAACCTACTTTCTAGAACTGTAGAGCAGTGGCCAAAATATCAGACCTCTTGTCTACTTGACAAGTTTCATGTGACCAAAGAAGAAAATGTCAAAGAAAAATTTGAAATTTCAAAGGCATTCATTCATTCATTCATTCATTTATTATTCATTGGTTCATTCAAGAAATATTCACTGAGGGCCAAGCAATATGCTAGGCAATATGAAATGGTAAAGGAGAATGAACCCGGTCTCCAGCCCCATGGAGCTTTCTGTGTGTGATCTGGTCAGGGAGGAGGAGACTCACATGTCGTGACAAGAGAGGAATGTCAATATGGCTCTGGGAGCACTGGGGCACTAACCTGGTGTCGGGTTGGAGAAGCACTTCTTGTGGAAGTGATGTTAAGCAGAGACCAGAAGGATCAGTTATTTTGGATCACATGCATTGTTACTACTACTGTTGTAGTGGTCATTTTTCATGTTACATCTGGAAGGTGCCTTATTTTACATTTTATTTTATTAAATTAAATGAGACAGAAGCAACATATCTTGTCAGGGTCACAGAGAGGTTCAGAAAAGAAGCTGGTACAAAAAAAGCTAGTATCAGATGTAACATGAAAAATGACCACTGCAAAAGTAGGTACCAGCAGGATGAAGAAGGTGCTTTATTTTAAATTTTCATTTTACAAACGGAAAACAAGCCACAGAGTCTAAGAAATGTCCCTGCATGACAGAGTAAGTCAGGATTTAGGTCTGATGTAGTTACCCACCACACCAAGCAATGTCCCATCTTTTTCCCTTCTTAACATCTTTATTTCTAGACACTGAAATAAAAGTTTTCATGAATAAAATAGTAAGATGAAAATACAGCCTCAATTTGTAGCATCCTTAGAAATCATCTTGTCCAAGAGTCCCTTTAAGAATGAATAAACTGAAATTCCCCAAACTTAAGTTCATGTACCTAAATCGTGTATTGGGCTATTGGCAAAGATATAACCAGAAAAGAGCAATCTCAACTCTTTGTCCATGTTCTTCTCCTTCGTTTCTTTTTATTTTACTTTTTAAGTTAAATTAATTTTTAATTTTATTGAAAAACACTTAACATGAAATCTACTCTATTAACATTTTTTTTTTTTTTTTTAGATGGAGTCTCACTCTTTAGCCCAGGCTGGAGTCCAGAGGTACAATCTCAGCTCACTGTAACCTCCGCCTCCTGGGTTCAAGTGATTCTTCTGCTTCAGCCTCCTGAGTAGCTGGGATTACAGGCATGCACCACAATGCCTGGTAAATTTGTGTATTTTTAGTAGAAATGAGGTTTTACCATGTTGGTCAGGCTGGCCTCGAACTCCTGACCTCTTGATCCACCTGCCTTGGCCTCCCAAAGTGCTAGGATTACAAATGTGAGTCACTGTGCTCGGCCCTATTAAATTTTCAAGTGCACAACACGGTATTGTTACCTATCGTTACTATGCTGTGCAGCAGATCTTTAGAACTTACTCATCTTGCATAACTGAAATTTCATATTCATTTAACAACAAACTTCACATTTCCCTCTCCTAAGCCTCTGGTGATTACCTTTCTACTCTCTGCTTCTGTGAGTTTCCCTATTTAAGCACCTCATGTAAGTGGTATCATGCAGTATTTGTCCTTCTGTGACTGGTTCATTTCACTTAGCACACTCTCCTTCAGGTTCACTCATGTTATTGCATATGGCAGCATTTTCTTATTTAAGATCGAATAGTATTGCATTGTATGTATATGCCATATTTCCTTTTTCTGTTCATCCATCAGTGAACATTTAGGTTGCTATCTTCTGCTTTCTAGACACTGTGTTGAAACTGAGTCAAGTCAACTGTTGTTTGCTTAAGCCTATTTGGCCTTTTACCAGTTGCCAAGCTTTTTGGTTAAATATCAGAGCTTCTGCAATTAGAGGTAGGTGGAGACTCTAACTCCCCTTCCCCATAACAAGGCGACTGGAGGCAAGGGACTTACATCACAACGAAACGAAGTCTGAGATAGACATAATTAAGCAGAGAAAATGCTGCCAACCAGCCAGCTCTCTAGCTCGAGAGAGGCCACTCCACCCTCTAAGGCACCCGCGCGGCACTTTACCTGAGAAGTCTACTCTGCAGCAGCTGCTATAAGATCTGCGGGAGGCACCAATCAACCTTGCTTGTGATCTGCCCAGGCAACAGAGTCCTCCATGCGGGTGAGGGACCAGGGTTATCTCCGTTCTAGGTCTCCAGGCAGCAGGAATGCCCCAGGTTACCAGGCTGGCAGATTCCTATGCTTTTCCTGCCAGAATGGCGGGGTCTGTGTCATCTTTCTCACTGAGCACTGTTCTTTAGTGCTGCTCCTTTCACCAAGGAAAGGTTATTTCTACCCCTCCTTTTTTAAGTTACAAATCCTTGGGTGGATTTTGATAACAATATTTCATGTCTGAACTAAACACCAGTGGAGCACAGATTTTTGAATAGGATATAATCAGAAGCATTTTTCAAATAAATTCCCTGACAGATTATAAAAAGACATTTTTCTATTTTTAGATAAAAAGACCACCATAATATCTTTAAAATAGAAGTCTCCTGGCACTTTTTGTACTCCTTTATGCTTAGTATTTCATTACCTTTTATCCTTCACGATTACCTGTGGGAAGGAATTGTTGTTCCCATTTAAGGGGGAGAAAATTGGAGGCTCAGATAAGAAAAATATTTGTGGAAAATTATTCCACTTATACACAATAAATTGCTACAATTGGTGTTCTCGGGAAAAGGAAACTGCTGACAGGGGGAGCTTTTTAACTTTGTACACTTTTGTACCTTTTGCTATTTGAACTATGTGAAAGTTCTAATTAAAAATAAATAAAAGTATAAAAATAGTCCAGGCCTGGTGTCTCACACCTGTAATCCTAGCACTTCGGAAGGCTGAGGCAGGTGGATCTCCTGAGCTCAGGAGCTCGAGACCAGCCTGGCAACATGGTGAAACCCAGTCTCTTCCAAAATCCAAAATATTAGCCAGGCATAGAGGCACATGTCTGTGGTCCTAGCTATCAGGAGGGTGAGGTGGGAGAATCTGTTGAGCCTAGAGGGTGGAGGTTACAGTGAGTTGAGATCGTGCTACTGTACTCCCATCTGGGTGACAGAGTAAGACCTATCTCAAAAAAAATGAATAAAAATAAAAAGTAACATAATTTCTTCAAAAATTAAAATCAAAACCCTACCCCCAAAAATTATCCTGCTTGCTTACTAAAAATTTAGAAACAGAAACTGTTCCCTGACCTCTCTTATCCTTTCTCTTGCAATGTATTCACCATTGCACTGCAAAGTCAATTTCATAGCATCAAAAAGGAGAGGTAAAGAAAGATGAAATTATTACAGAGACGATGATGGCAAGTGACAATACCTCCCACTGTACAATCTTCTATCACCAATGGAATGTCACAGTCTTTGTAGATTTATTAAGATCACAAGGATTCAAGTATTCAATAAGCCATAAAGAAATGAGCAGCTCACAGGACCCATTGTTGTGACTATCAGAGTGTTAGAGATGGATATATCACTGTCTTAGCAGTAGAGAATGTAAAAAGCTTGGGGAAGTCCAGGAATTTGCCCAGGTACAGTAAGCTAAAAAGTAGCCCTTACCATCCACTTACCTGTGGTAGGTAGGAAGGTCATTTCCTTCTCTTTCTTGATTTCCCCTTTGATGCCAGACACTAAAGTAAAAAAGGTTTAATCAGAGAAATTATAACCAAGGCATAATACCAGAGAGAATTCAGTTCAACGTACCCATTTTACAGATAAGAGAATTATGATCTGGGATTGTGAAGTGACATTAACAATCTCACATCTAGTTTGTTCATTCATTAAATCATTTAGTCATCAAATATTTGTTGACCAACTACTGATGATGGCTCATGCTACTGAGTGCCTAGTATTTGCTAGGCATTGTGTGTGCTGGAAAGGCAGACACGTAGGCAAACAATGTTGAATACTTTGAAGGGAACGGTGAGGGTATGTAACAGGGTGCCGATCTAGTCTCAGGAATCTGGAAGCCTTCCCTGAGAAGGGACACTGAGCTAATCTCTGACGAATGAATAGCATTTGAGTAGGATTTAACCGGTGAGGGGAATATTTGATGTACAGAGAACAGCACAAACCCAGTGTCTGATGTGGCATGAGTGTTACTTTAAATAATTGAAAGAAGGGCAACAGTGATGGGGACTTAAAGAATGAAGGAGATGGAGAGGTAGGAAGTGGGGATGGTGAGGGAAGCAGTGTCACACAGAGCCTGAAAAGGACCTGGTACACTACACAGAGAGAAGTGGGAAGTCAGTGAATAATTTGGGGCAAGGGGAGAGAAAAGAGGGAGGAACTTGGAAGATGACATAATATTTATAAAAAGATCACTCAGGCTGATTGGTGGTGAATGGGTCATGGAAAGATAAGAGGAGAAGCTGGTTTGGAAAGCTCTTTCAGGGTCTGGGAAAAGGAAAATGATGTTTCGGACAAAGGCGGTAACAGTGGAGGTGAAGAGAATTCTTTTGCATAGATGGGACTCAAATGCAAAAAGTCAAGGGAAAAACAGAAATAGGGAAATTATTTTTACCATTTTCAACAGACTCATTTAAGACTGGGTAGAAATGTTGGTGGTGAGGTTCTCTAAAGCACAATGGATACTCAAACTTAGTACACAGAACAGATGCTTCCAGAACTCCAGTCAGACCCACCTGTGCTCCAAAGGGACAAGACACACGCCAGGCCCATGCACAGCCTCACTGGAGGACCACGTGACTGGAAGACCAGCATGCCTGTGATATTCTGGCCCACCTGGAAGGAAGCAAGCAGGTACCTGAAGGAACCGGCTGGCTTACTAAGCACATTTGTAATGTGGAGCTTTCTTTGAGAACAGTGCATGAGGAATCATTAAAATGATAATCTGATAAAGGCTTTGCACTAGGTTAGGAGAGGTTAGGAAGCTAAGGTAACAAATTAACTCCACAATTTAATTGGCTTCACAACAAAAGTTGATTTTGTTTGCAGTACATATTCAGTGCATTTTGGTGGGGAACGCTGCTCCACACAGTCTCTCAGAGACTCCAGTTAATGGAGCTCCACTACCCTGTAGTTCTCCATGTGGCCACTGTAGCCTCCTTAGTCTTTGATTCACTGTGGCACTGGAAGGGAGAGAGCTGTGGGATCATGCACCACCTCTTAAGTGCTTTGGCAGGAAGCAACACGTGCTTTTTCTTGCAGCCCATGCCAAAATTACTTATATGACCCTGCATGACTGCAGGGAATGTAGAGGGGGATGCATACACATTCAGGGAGCATTAATGTTTCTTCCATGGGTTTTCTGGCTGTTGAGATGGGAAATATCCTTCAAATACATCATCACTTCTTCTCATAAATAGGAAAATATATTATCACAGGATTATGTGAGTGTTCACAGTCTCCTTCCTTCTCTGCAGCGGTCTGTGCCAGCCATTCTCATTTTGCATTTGCCATGGAAAATCACCATGATAGTAACAGCTGCAAAGCTGAAACAAAATGAATAATGGCTCACATTTACTGAGCACTTTCTGCATGCCAGATGCCACACAGAACGCTGTCTGATGCGTACTTAATAATTGCACGGTCTTTCCATGTAGATATTAATGTAATGACAATTTAAATACAGGCTGCACAGAGATGGTTTGAAGATAGGAGAAATTTTCCATTGGTAGAGAGTAGAATTTATCTGGGAGGTGAATTGGGAGGGAAGAAAAGTCAAGAGAATGTGTACGTGGGTTGGAGAAAAAGGTTGCAGGAAGTGAGCATCCTCCTAGCAAACTGCATGTTGAGAAATCTGCTATCCATTAGGAATGGGAAGCCCCCATTTTCTTTAAAGATCCCCAAAACATTTAAATAGCTTTTTAATTATTGATAGATATGTGACTTGAGAAGTTCTGCTATCCATTAGGAATGGGAAGCCCCCATTTTCTTAAAAGATCCCAAAAACATTTAAATAGCTTTTTAATTATTGATAGATATGTGACTGGCATTTGTTCTAGGTGTCACTCCAGACAGAGACAGGTCTTACAAAGAAGCAAGCAGCTGGGGCTTTCTCGGAGCTCGCCTATTCTCATAAGTCTCTTTACTCTCTGAACATCAATTTTCCTCATCTGCAAAACAGTTAAGAGAACTCCCACAGGGTCTTTGTGAGGATTTAAGATGATGAATCCAGAGCATTTAACCCAGTGCCTGGGACATCGTTGTACTCATAATACATACCAGGCATCAAGCTCAGGCTGGAGACACAGGGACAGAGTAGATGCTGCCACTTCCCTTGAGCTGTTTAGTAATTTAGAAAATGTAGACATATGCCCAGCGAATTCACACTTAAGGCTGGCTGTGCAAAATTCTCCACTGAGAGAGAGAGTGAGCACCTGGTGAAGCCAGGACTGAGTGTTCTCTCCAGCAAAGGGTAATTGGGAGTGGAGGTGGGCAGACAATTCCTGCTAAGTGAGGATTCTTTTCTTTGGCACCTCAACCACTGTGCAAACATTATCTCCCCTATCTGAGCCTCATGTGTAGAATGGACAGTCATAGCTGCTTTGAAGGTATTTTTGTGAAGATTAAATGAAACAATATAATGCTTAGTACAACCTCTGAAATGTGGTAGATATTAGGAATCTTAATTTCTTTCTCATTCTCTTATCTTTCTCTCTTTTCTCCTCTTTCTCCTCTTCTTCTGCATCTATTTCAGGACTTAGCATCATATCAGAGAAATAAGCAATTAAAAGATAAAAACTTATAGTAGAATAACAAATATTTATACGTATGTAATAGCTACAAATTTCTCTCTCGTTTTGACTCCTGCTTTATTACGTTAACCACCCTCTGCCATTTACTAAGAGTAAATATGCTAAGATTTATTACTCGAAGACTACAATTCCTACTGATTTTGCTCTTGGAGAAAAATGCATTTTTACTTTTCTCTGGTTTTTAAACTATTTTATCATTGACAAAGTCAACTATATGTTTGGATTAAGGTTGTCAGATTTAACAAGTAAACAACACAGGACACTCAGTTATATTTGAATCTGAGCTAACAATGAATAATATCTTAGTGTATCTCATGCAATAATTGGAATATCCATAGTTCGGAGAGTTGGAGAGTTTTATAAAAGAACACTTCTGACTGGCTAGACTTCACCAGACAGTAAAACTGAGAACATCTGGCCTTACACTCCACTTTGCAAGCCTGGGCCCCTGTGGGACAGTCTAGGACAGGGAGACAGCCTGGGTTTAAGGTAAGACAGGCTTTACTTGAATCTTGAGTTGGCCATTGTGATCTGGGTTAACCTACTTAACCTTCACTCCATCAAAAATTATCTGTGGAGCTCATGGCAAGTTGTTACAAGTACAAACCCTGGAGTCAGAGGATTGCTTACTTCCTGGCTCTACTGTGCAACTTACTAAACCTCTCTGTGCCTCACCCAAGACTTTCCTGAGGATTAAAATATGTTACTTTGGTTTTTTTTGTTGAAATCGAGTCTCACTCTGTCTCCCAGGTTGGCTTGCAGTGTGATCTCAGCTCACTGCAACTTCCACTTCCCCAGTTCAAGCGATTCTCCTACCTCAGCCTCCCACGTAGCTGGGAATACCAGCACATGCCACCATGCCTGGCTAATTTTTGTATTTTTAGTAGAGACAGTGTTTCACCATGATGACCAGGCTGGTCTCAAACTCCTGACCTCGTGATCCGCCTGCCTTGGCCTCCCAAAGTGCTGAGATTACAGGTGTGAGCCACTGTGCCTGGGCAAACGTGTTACATTTATAGACTTCAGTGGACAGTGTCTGGCAAGTGCTATATAATGGTTAACATGTAAGTAATAAAATTAAAGTAATGGCAAAACCACAGTTACTTCTGCACCAACCTAATATAATGACAATAATAAAAATAATAAAATATAATAAAAGATGTTGATACTCCAGTAGTAAGCAAGACAGACAATGATCTTCATATGATAGAGTTACAGTCCTCAAAGTTATATCTTAAAAAGACTGAATTAGAGATCCAGAACTTTACCATAAAATTAAGTTATTATTTCACTACGTTTCTCATGACTATTATTGGATAATTATTTATAAATATTTGTTTCTTCAGTGACACTTGCAGAGGAGTAAGTCATGTGATGATAGGGTAACAATAACCATACATTGAAGGGGATCAGAATATGCTAGCCAAAATATGCTATCCCCTAATGAGCGACTTTGGGCTCAGGGATCATTTTGAGTGGAAGGCCATTGAGAATCAATCGATGCAGAAAGAAGCCTTCTTGGAGCTTCTCCTACCTGACTATGTGCAGACACTTCTGAGAAATTCTCTCTCTCCCGGAGAGAATTTTATGGCCATGAAGAAGACGGAAAGCGGGCGCTGAGTGGACTCATAAACAACCCTTAAAAAAATAAGCCTTATCTTCCATTGGTTTCTCCATATATTTCCCTCCCACAGTCTACTACCTCTAGAAGCTCAAAATTCTTTTCCTTTGTCTTGTGACTTCACAAATTTCTCACCTTTTTGTTAAAGTGATATATAAGCCCCCAAGTCTGATGGCCCCTTTAGGGTTTTTATTTCATTTTTGTGAGGACTCATATAAGCATACAAAAAAAAAAAACACACATTTTTCTCCTCTAATCTTTCATTTGTTTAATTTGCAGGACCTCAGAAATTGAACCTAAGAGAGTAGAGAAAACAGGGTTTTCCTCCCCTAGAGTACAACTTATTGGTCCTCCCATTTTGAGCACAGTCTGTTATTTTACCTTCTCAAGCATCCCATAAGACAGACATTGATATTTGGGTTACACAAGATAAAGGCCCAGGGGTCTGAGGTGTAACCCTGGCTCTCAGTGACATGATTTCCAAGTGAGAGAACTGGGATTTGAACCATGGTCTCTCAGATACGAAAGTTCCTTTTTCACAGTGTTCTGTTTTACTCTGCTGCTTTCAAAATACCATCTTGGAGTGCTAGCAAAAAGTCTGATATTGAAAACAAACAGAATGACCATTTCAAAGCATTTTGGGAGGTGGAAGGGTTAGAAATCCAGTCACACTCCCAGGAGAAGGACTGAGAAGTATTGTTGTTACTGTTGGGCTAAGTATCCACCCAAGAGTCTTGTGAAATTAGTTTGCAATACATCTGTGTGTTTTTATCACAGCAGCCCTGGAGTCAGGAGGGTGGATAGTGAAGGCAAATGCTCTGGAGTCTTAATTAAACATTGTGCTACCTCCAATCATCAAGGGTCCCAAACCAACCAAGGTTAGTTCAGCTTGACAAGCAAATCTGCCCTTTTCACTGAACTTTTCAGTCAAAGGTGCTGGATCAGATATAGCATAATGCTGGTGTGCCGTGGAGAGGTGGAAATGCACGCTGGAGCATCAGCTGGTGTGGGCTAGCCACAATGAACGACACATGTTCTGAGGCATTACGATGGTCCATTCAGCCAGTAACCTTCCATGTAGATATCAGCTTACCCTTCTTGGAGAGAAAGCAGAAGGCTGGGGATTCTAGAGTTTGCCCAAGGTCATTAAGCTGGCAGGGGCAGCCCTGGACTTCAAACTTGGGTAGTTTGGCTCCATGAGCTGTGACAGAACACCGAAAGGTTAGAGGCTGCCTTAAAAAATCTAATGACAGAAAAGAGGAAAATATTCTAATATGTGTTGACCATCTGAGGTACTAGGAGTTTTACGTGTAAACCAATGGGTTTACGTACCCATTTGGTCCTCCAAGCAACCCTACGAATGATTTGTTATTATTCTTATTTTATAGCTTCGGAAACCAAGGCTCAGACAAACACAAGGTCCAAGGGAATGCAGCTGGGAGAGCCAGGACTGGAACTCCAGTCTGTTTGCTGCCTAAATCCATCGCTGATAGAACACGAGTAAGAAAGTATAACTTTTTGGCTGTTGCCTCACTGCCAGCCATTTTTTAGTGCACTCTTTTATCCTCATTCCAATGCTTTGGATTAAAGATTATATTTCTTTTATCACAGATGTGAGGAGAAACCATCCTCCCAGCTGGTGACCACATTAAGATTTTAATCAATAGCTTAAGATGAGCAACGACAAGAAATAGACTGTGATCAAGTGATCAAGGGATGGAGTCTTAGCTAAATGCAATGTAGATACTGGATGATAGAAACTGCTCTCATATCCTTCAGTATCCAGGAGCCCAGAGCTCAGGATTATAGCAGATGCATTCGTTAGCTGGCTTCATGCTTTGAAGAGGAGGGAGAACCAAAAAAGTTTTAAAATACCTACCGCATATGACTTACCTATCTTCTGAGCAGGGTAAATGACTTCAAAGAACTTAACCAGCTAAAAAGATTAACAGCTAGGTTAGAGCCACGGGGTTTATATGAGTTCTTAGTGAAAGATACAGGGGGTGGGGGTGGGGAAAAGCTTGATATTGCTTTAAATCCTCTTGGGAAAAAAATGGAATAATAATCCTACCAAAAACTAAGGGTGGTGAAAGAAGATCAACTCCAAGGGAGAAAAATGCCTGTGCAATGAGCTGAATAGCATCCGTGAGCAGAATGACAATGCACTGATTCAGCATGGGATGGGAAAACCTTTCTGACAGTAATTATGTGTATTGAAGGAGCAGAACAGGAGTCTCCAGGTGATGAGTTCCCCCTTCTTGTTGCAAAGGTCTGTGGGCTGAGCATCACCTGGCATGCTGGCCTCCAGGAGCCTTCTGAAGAAATGGCTGGGGGCTGTAGTTGATTTCAGCTGGTGCCTACAGTGGGGTAGGCAAGCCTGACCCTACTGCTTGTTTTTATACAACCTGCAAGCTCAAGATGGTTTTATATTTTTAAATGCTTGAAAAATATCAAAGAAGAATATTTCATGACATACAAAAATTGTATGAAATTCAAATTTCAGTGTCCACAAATAAAATGTTATTGGAACATTGCCACACTCATTCATTTATGTATTGTCTGTGGCTGCATTTGGGCTTCAATGGCAGAGCTGAGTAGTTGGGACAGAGACCATATGGCCCACAAAAATGAGAATATTTACTACTATCTGGGCCTTTACAGAAAAAGTTTGCCAACTCCTGGCCTAGAAGGGCCTTCTATTCGTAGGGCCCAGGTTCAAGACTGATGGTTCTTATCTAGACGACTGGAGTTACCATTCACCTGTCACCCTGTTCCCACTCTTGCTTCCCTAAATAAGTCCCCCTTATATCAGCCATAGTGATCTTAAAAAAAAAAAAAACCTTATTTAGGTATAAATCACCCATTATAAGTGTAAAATTCACTGTGAATTTAGTGCAACCATCACCGTATTCTAATTTGAGAACATTTGTATCACTCCAGGAAGATTCTTCCTGCCCATGTACGGTTAATTCCCATTCCCTCCACTCTTACCAGGCCCAGGAAACCACTAATCTACTTTCAATCTCTCTATATTTTTATTTTCTGAACATTTTATATAAATGAAATCATGCAATATATAGTTAGAGAAGTACTTTTTAAACACGAATCGAGATCATGCCACTACTTTGCCTAAAATCCTTCCGTAGCTTTCCTTAGCACCTAGAATGAAATCCCAATTCTTTATGCTGGCCACAAAGACTCCTGCATTTGTCCTCTTCCTAAGTCTCTAGCCATATCACATGCTGCCTTTTCCCTTGTTCTCAGTCCCAGGGACTTTGCCCTGGCTGCCCATTCTCACTGGAAGGCTCTTCGCCAGGCTTCTCAATGACTGGCTTCTTCCTATTCTTCAGTTATTCTTCCTATTAAAACAAAATCAAAGCCCTCTTGACCTTACATCCCCTACAGCTCCTGAATTTCTCTCTTTCCCTTCATGGCAAAAGTCCTCAATGAGTTATCTCTACCCGATGCCCCCAGAGCATCTCTGTCTCCTCTCTCTCAAGCCCATTTCCATCAGGCATTACACCAGCATCCTCCTGAACAGCTCTTGTCAAGGCCATGCTGTTTTCTACATGGCTAACTCCGCTTCTCATCTCAGCAGCCCCTGCTGCCATTACCCAATCACTCCCTCCTTGAGACCCTCTCAGCACTTGGCTTCCCCACACCACAGTTTCCCGTTTTCCCTCCTATTTCATTAGCTGCTCCTGCTCAGCCTCCTTTGCTCATTCCTCCTTATCTCCTTGGCCTCTTGATGTTGTAGGGCTTAGTCCTTGAGTGTCTTTCCTTTTATGTCTATACTTGTTCACTTAGGGATCTCATTCTGTTCTCATGGTTTTAAACGTTGCCTACAAGTTGTCAGATAGATAGATAGACAGACAGATAGATAGATAGAGTAAATTATTGCTTAATGGTGGAGATATGTTCTAAGAAATGTGTCATTAGGTGATTTTGTCATGCAAGCATCAATAGAGTATGCTTACACAAACCTAGATGGTATAGCCTACTACACGCCTAGGCTATAAGGCGTAGCCTATTTCTCCTGGGCTACAAACCTATACAGGACATTACTGAATACTGTATGCAATTGTAATGCAATAGTAAGGATTTTTGTATCTAAATATAGAAATGGTACAGTAAAAATACAGTATAAAAGATAAAAAAATGGTCCACCTGTGTAGAAGAACACTTCATCACGAAAGGAGCTTACAGGGCTGGAAGTTGCTCTGGGTGTCAGTGAGTGAGTGGTGAGTGAATGTGAAGGCCTAGGAAATGACTGCACAGTACTGAAGACTTTATAAACACTGTACACTTAGGCTATGCTAAATTTATTAAAAATATTAACCTTACTATATATAGTAACCTTAGCTTACAGTAGTTTTTTTTTTACTTTATAAACAAAATTTTTGAAACCTTTTAACTTTTTTGTAATAATTTAGCTTAAAACACAAACACATTATATAGCTGTACAAAAATTTTCTTTATATCCTTATTTTATAAGCTTATTCCTGTTTTTATTTTTCTTTTTTACTTTTTACTTTTCTTTTTTGATATTTAAACTTTTCTGTTAAAAACTAGAACACAAAGACACACATGAGCCTATGTTTGTGTAGATTCAGGATCATCCCTATCACTGTCTTTCACCTCCCCATCTTGTCTTGCTGGAAGATCTTTAGGATAATCACACACATGAAGCTGTCATCTCCTGTGAAAACAATGCCTTTGTCTAGAATACCTCCTGAAAGACTGATCTGAAACTTTGATAGTAAATATTTTTTATAAGTAGGAGTACACTCTAAAATAAGTATTGCGTAGTAAATACACAAACCAATAACATAGTCATTTATTATTGTTATCAAGTATTAAGTACTGAACATAAATGTGCTATATTTTTATCCAACCGATAGTGCAGTAGGTTTATGCCAGAATCACCACAAATACAGGAGTAATGCATTGCACTGCAACACTAGGATGGCTACAATATCACTAAGGTGATAGGAATTTTCAGCTCCAGTATAATCTTTGGGGGCCATCGTCCTATACGTGGTCCATTGTTGACAGTTATATCATTATGCAGTGCATGACTGCATAAATATGGGTATGGATATAGATAGAGATAGAGGTATCTTCAGCTCTGAACAGTCTCCTTAACTCCATCTTAAATACTGGATATTTCCATCAAATGTTTCATATGCATTTGAAATTTAACAGGTGAAAAACCAAACTCATGTTCCACTTGCAAAACCTGACTCTTCCGCAATCTACCCCATCTCCATGATACCTTCCCTCATTATGGTACTCAAAAAACTTTGCGATCATCCTGTTCTTCTTCTTCTTCTCTCATATCTCACATTCACTCCATCACTAAATTCTGTCATCTCTGCTCTTAAAATGTATCCAGAGTTCGAACATTTCTCACTACCTCCACTGTTCTCACTTAAGTCCAACCTCTCTTGACTCTCATTGAACCAATTATTGCAAATGCAATATTGCTCCTAACTTCTTGGCCTCTGCTCTTGCCTCCTTCAGTACATTCTCAAGCCAGAGAAATTCTTTTTAACATAAATCAGATCTTGCTATCTCTCTACTCAATGCCTTGCAATGACTTCCCTCTTGAATCAGAGTAAAAACAACCTTATAATGCGTCCCTTCATGGCCTGACCCCTGATACTTCTCAAATCTCATCTCTCACTCCTCTTCCTTTTGCTAACTCCCTTGCCCTGCACTGGCCTGAGGCAGACCTGCCCAGAACCAGAAGATAAACTGCTGGGAATAGTTTTGATCTGATGTAAGGGCAGGACATGGGACAATTGGACTTTTCTCAGGGGAGACATCATACATATCTTCAGTATGGAGAAGTCGCTGCGTCCTGGGTCAACTGGATGCCCATGCTCACTGTTGGAAGCTGAAATTATCAGAAACAACAACAAGTTCCCAGGAGTATCGGGGGTGTAAGGCTATGAATGGGCTTTTGCTACATTTGTGCAGATGGAAATAAATTTTTTCAGGGATATAATTTTTGGGCTTTTTCTCTCTCACACAGTCATACCTGAGGCTTGAGGTAGGTAAGTTTTATTAAGACAGAAATATAAGGTTGCAGAGTATGTTCGCTTCTTATAACTGGAAAGTTATCCTTAGGCCTTTGTGATGCTAGACATGGACTTTGCAGCCAGGTGATGGTCTTCTAGAAGAGCAGTGGATGTCTACCCTGGTTCTCAGAGGCGACAGGCAATGTATCCACAATGAATTGTGTCTGTGAGTATCATTACCAGCGTGCCCAGTGTTAGACATCTTTGTCCTTAGATTTACAGAATAAATTGTGGCAACCTGGCTGGGTTTTGATTTACTTTTATGTATGTCTGGTTTTCAAATAGGCTTATGTGCCAGATGCTGATGGTATCCTTCCCTGTGTCCTTCCTCCCCACTTCTGAGTTCACCTGCAGTTCACAGACAATTCTGAGTATGCTGGCTGCTCCCCACCTTCACTGGCAATGCTTCTGTTTCTCTGAGGACTTCAGCAGCTCCCACTCACTTACCTGAAGCACAGGAAAACTTGACAGTGTAGAGGATTTAACGCCCGAGGAATGACTCTCAACCAACACCAAACACGAGTCTGTAGACAAAAGCCCCAGGTTCCTGTTTCCAAGGGAGACAATTACTTGGTGCATTTTACCTACTTTCTCAGCGGATTTCCATGAAATTGAGCTCAGTTGTTTACAAGGATCAGCTGTCCCTTTATTGGCTTTTCACCCCACCTGTTTCATCTCTCCACTCCCTGAGTTGTGTTTTCTGGGAATGCTTTCTGAATAAACCACCTATACCCAACATTGCATTTCTATTTTTGTGGACACCCAAATTAAGACAATTTGGTGTGTGGGCATGGGATGGAGTCAAAAGCTATCACTCACTGAACATTTTCTGTGTGATAGATCCTTTGCTAAGTACTCTACAGACATCAGTACAGATAATGGCCTTTCAAGATAGATATCATTCTCCCCATTTTACAGATGCTTACCCTAAAAGGGTTAAGTAACTCTCTCAAGGTTCTTTCTCTCACATGAAAAAATATTATTTCCCATTGTACTGACAATAGAGAGAGGCAATCTTATATAAGCTTTACTAATTTCCTCTCCCGTCAATTCACAGTCTTTTTGATTCATCTATTCTTTCTTCAGTCCACATGGGCTAGTGGACTGAGTGAAGTTTCAGTCCACTATTTCTCTAAAGGAAGTTAACTGAGACTTAGAGGCAGGTGGTCCTGGTTAAGTTCAAATTGTGACTCTTTCCCTTATGAGTGTCTGACCTTGAGTAGATTTATGTTTCCGAGCCTCAATTTCCCCATGTATAAAATGGAAATTATAATTGACTGACTTAAAATTGTAATGACTGAATAACACTGTAATTAGGCTGGGAGTGGTGGCCCATACCTGTAATCCCAGCACTTTGGGAAGCCGAGGCTGGCGGATTACTTGAGGTCAGGAGTTTGAGACCAGCCTGCCAACTTGGTGAGACCTTGTCTCTATTAAAAATACAAAAATTAGCCTGGCATGGTGGTGTGTGCCTGTAATCTCAGCTACTCAGGAGGCTGAGGCAGGAGAATCACTTGAACCCAGGAAGTGGTGGTTGCAGTGAGCAGGGATTGCACCACTGCACTTCAGTCTGGGCAACAGAGTGAGACTCTGTCTCAAAAAAAAAATTAAATTAAAATAACACTTTAATTCAATCTATGTAGTGGCCAGTTCTAAGGAGGTGTTCAATTCCCATTGTGTTGTCTTTGTGGCTATGGGTTTTACTTTTACATTTGATTATTTTTTTTCCTCTGGGTCTTTATGCCATCAATTATCTATTTTCTTTTTTTCTTTATTTTTTCCCACTCAACTGCTTCTTTTCTCACATTTTATAAGTATACTCAAGCCTTCCCTATCATTCCCTCTTGCAACTGATAGCAAACTCTCTTTACTTGTCATTGATTTCATCAACACTTGGACCCTCATTTTTCCTGCAGCTCTTTGCCTTTCTTTTAAAAGAGTTCCTCAACTTTATCTATATTATCCATATCCTGCATTACCTCAACATCTTGATATTACTCTATATGATGGCCATCCCCTGCCGGGTCTCGCCTTTTTGGTTCCATGACCCTCTCTTCATTTCTATCTACATTGATCATGGTTTCTTGGTCTCCCCTTCTGTTTTCCTCTTCCTCTGCATAAGGCAGATGTGCCCCAAAGTTCATGCTTTTCCAAGCTTTGCCTTTTTATCTCAGAGCTCCTTGGGTGGTGAGCTCACTCATGCCGTGTTTTCATCCTAATTAGCTATGTAGCAGGCTTCCTTCCTCCCTGGATTTCTGTTGGGTTCAGACAACAATAGATACCAGCAGAGGATCAGAGGGAAAGAGAGTGAGGTTGCGGTCTTTACTCCCTTAGCTCCCTCCCAACCTGGTTCACTACCAGACCACTATGTCCGCTGCCCAAAGTCATAGTTCCTGTCACATGGCCCTCTCCATAAAGCTCCATCTGGGTTCTGGCCCTTGCAGGGCTGTTGCTAGCTTTGCAGGACTGTACCATGCCAACCTGATTTAACTAAACTATGGCCAAATCTTTGTAAGCAAACCCTTTATTAATATCTCCTCAACTTACCTAGGGTGTGTATGACTTTCTTATTTTTCCACTTGGATCCTAACTGAGACAACCACACATTATATAACCCCTGGAGAAGCATGCAGGAAAAGAACTTGAGTGAGAAAACTTAGGTAAATTAAATGAATATAGACATATTTATCCCCTGCTTAGCTATCAAGGACTTTTATTCAAAATAGAAGATTCTAATGAGTTAAGAATAAAGGTTCTGGAGTCAGCCTTCCTAGTCTGAATCCTGGCTATGCCATTTATTAGCTATGTGACCCTGGACAAGTGACTAAAATTCTCTATAATTTATTGTCCTATCTATAAAGTATGGATGATAATAGTTCTGAGCACCAAGATTTATTGTGAAGAGTAAATGAGATGATTCACAGGGAATACTAAGTAAAATGTCTGGCACATATAAGTGCTCAGTAAATATTAGCTATTATTCTTATGTCTAACAGAAGTGAGCTTGGGAGAGGCTGATAAAGGCTAGGTCCAGAAATTAAGCAATCACCCTTATTAGCTAGAGGCATGTATCTGAGCTCTAATATTTGCTTCATTAGTACCTAAAGACAATACCAAGTGCATGCTAATTTTGAGAATGTCCTGGTTACCTAGTGTGACAGACAAGTTTTAAGATGGTCTCAATTATACCTTGAGTAATAATACCCTCCCTTTGAGCATAGGCAACATCTGTGAATTGCTTCTCATTGGTTAAATATGGCAAAGGTGATGAGTTGTCAGTTTTATGATATGTTACATAAGATTGCAACTTTCATCCTGCCAGCAGACTCTCCCTTGCTCATTTTGATGAAGCAAGCTGCTATGTTGTGAGCTGACCTATGGAGAAGGCTATGTGACGAGGAACTGAGAACAACCTCTGCCCAACAGTCAGCAAAAAACTGATGTCCTTAGTTTAACAACCCTCAAAGAACTGAATTGTTTTTAACATGAGACTAGAAGTGGATTCTTCCCCAGTTGAACCTCAGATAAGCCCACAGCTCCAGCCAATACCTTAATTGAATCTTGTAAGACCCTAAAGCAGAGGACCCAGTTAAGCTGTTCCTGGATTCCTGGTCAGCAGAAACTATGAGATAATAAATTTGCATTGTTTTTAACTACTAATTTTGTGGCAATATTTGTGTAGAAATAGCACACCTAAAATGTGACTGCATTCACTCATTGTTTCATTCTTTAGCACTTACAGTCACTGTGATAGTTTCTGAGGACAAGGATTGGTAAGACTCAGTGTCTATCCTCAGACAACTCACAGAATAGTGGTGGTAGTCATGAGAAGTGATGAAGAAAGACACTGAAACCACTGACAAAATCATGAATATACAGATACAATAATAGATGTCTATAGAGGATACAGTCAAGGCAAAAGGGAAGAATGGTTTGTTCTACCTGGAGGATGAAAGATTCAGGAAAGAATTTGGTGAGGAAATGATGTCTTAGCAAGTCTTGTAAGTATTTCATTGGCAAAAGAAACAACATGACCTAGATATAGCTTTATTTAAAAAACTGGGTGTGTCTGGGGAGTTGCAGGCCTTCCTTTATGGAGTAGAACACAGAGTGTATGTATCGTGGAGGGTGCACTGGTGAATGGGTGATGAATACGACACTTAGCTGGACAGGTAAGAGTGAGCATGGCAAGTGGCTGATCATTGAGGATTGTGTGTGCTAAAGAAAAAAATTTTAAAAGTTAAACGTCAGGTGATGTCGAAGAGCCATGAAATGTATAAATAGTAAAAGGAAATGAATGGATTTCTGTTTCTTCAAGACCACTGTGTCACAAACACTGTAGAGGATGAAGTGGAAAAAAAGAGACCAGACTCAAAGAGACCATTATAGAGCAGGAAGAGAGCAAGTGTGGCAAGAAGAGGACCCTCCTCGAAGAGAGTCACAAGGTGGAAACCATGGGCTGTGGGGAGTCAAGGCTGACGCTGAAGGCTGTGGCTTAGGTGCCTATGTGGATCAGTGCAGCAAGTCCCTGAAATGGGACCATGGGAGGGAGTGGGATTGTAGGGAGTGGAGGCAGGAGGGTAGGAGATGAGTCCTTGTGGCAATGGCATTAGTTATCAAGAAAAAAGACAGTATGATTCTTTCTTCGGGAAACTGAGACCAGGCAGCTGGGAGAACCTTGCCAGTCTCCAGATTGAGAGGAGTAGTTTCTCTGAAAGGAAAACTCCAAAATTGACTTATGAGAACTGTGATCAGGATGGGAGGCAGAAGTCAGAAGGGAGGGTGCAGTTTCAGACCATGGATCTGGGAAGAGATTTCTGCACTGCTGCATGATCTCCTTAACCTAAGTAAGAGCAGGAAGTTCCAAAGATCCCTAGTACACCTTCAAGGCCTCGTCTGCCTGGATCAGTCTCCTTCTTGCTTTCTTCGTTCCAAGCATACAGCCTTCTTACTGTCCCTGGAATGGTTCCTGTTTACCAGGGCATAAATCCCACTGAGTTGCTTGCTAGAGGCAATGGAGACCATAAGAACAAGAATATAAAAATGCAACTTTGCTTTGAACAGAACTTCTAAACTAAGCCTGTCTCATGCCTCTTTGCATATCCTCTTCCCAGTGCCTGGCAGGCCTGTCTTCTCCACTTCCTTCTTCATTTTTGACTTTGCCAGGTCATCCTTAAATATTGCATTCATACCTCATGCTCTGCATGGAGTGTTTTCTATACCTCTAATATGAGCCAGTACCATGCTTTTTGTTTCCACAGAACTCTTGATATCTCATTCATCATGCATCTCACAGAACTGAAATGATATTAAGGCCAATACCACATTAAATTGTGAAATACTGCATCTCCGATGCTTGGCATGTGATAGATATCCAGTTAGTATTTCTTAAATACATGGTTCTTGAACTGAACTGAATAGAAGGAAAACAAAAACAAGGATTATAGTCAATATCCAAATGTTTAAGGAGACAGAGTTGGCAAAATGGCCTGTGAAGGGATTATATTCACCAGTGGTCCAATTCATAATAGAGACATATTCAGGTCATGTTCTTGTTTGCTGCATTTGAAATATGTACTACTAATAGATAACTCTTGCCAACACTTTATGCTATTAAACTGCTGCCTCATACATATATGTAACTCCAGTGACTCCCAGGGAAACTTTCTGGTTCTCTTATTTTATTCCCTGGGCAACAACTACACTTGGGTTAGACCTAGTCATCACTCAGTACTAACAAGGAAATCTATAGGATCAATCATAGTATTCTTCTGGTAAGCAAAGCTATATATTCAACACATTTCCTCATGGTGGGCATTCATGAAGACTACATTTCCCAGTCTCCTTTGCAGATTATCCTGTACAGTGTGACTGAGTTTAAGCAATGAGTTTGTGAGTGAGAATAATGAGTTACTTTGAGTCCAAGGCAGGAAGATGTGGGTAATGCTTTTCTAGATGTTCTTCTCCTGGCTCTGTGGCTAGAAGTGAAAGACTCCACCTCTTCAGTAGCCCAAATCCTTGCATCACTCTTTGCAACTCAGACAATCTACACTGGACTGTGATTTGAGCAACAAATAAATCTTTGTTGTGTTAGGCCATCGATATTGAGAGGTTTTCCATTAGCAGCAGTCAGTGTTATTTATGATAAATAATAAAATCTCAATTTTGAAGCAAATAACATTCCTCCACATAACCACTGAAATGTCTATTTATTAATAAGTGGTGCAGTATTTATTTAAGATAGAACATAAAAAATCAGGTAAGAATTGTTTGCATAATATATATGGAAATCAACCTATTAAAGTTGTTCAAATATTGGACAGAGCCAGAATATAAATTACACATACAGTTTAAAAATTACAGGAAATCATATTATAAAGAGCACTAAAGGCCACTTGTGGAATAGTTGTGTTCCCCTGTAAGCCAGAATGTGAAGAAAGCCTACTCATAGCACGGAGACAAACCCAGGGAGCAAGGCACCAGAATTCTATGCCATAAAAAGGGGTTAAAAATACAACCCAAAATCAAATATAATGGATTCATGTCACTGGGATCCTCAATTTGTTTTTCAAAGACTGGTGTTTTCAAATCACTGCTACATTAGAAAAAGGAAGAAAAAAAATAGCCATATCCTATCTGAAGCAAGGCAGAGATTATTTTCCTCTTTAAAACAAGGAAGGACTGACAAATCTGATGAAGTCCGCCTGTCTTTCTGAGATGATTTTTTAGGATGGGGCAAAGCTGACTTCACCTCTCCAACAGTGAATCTCTGACCCTTGGCAAAATGGCTGCCCTAAATTTTGCAACTCGGCCACCAACTGGACTCTTAACCCTCAGGGGAACTGCGGGGGTGGGAGCTGCCCCCTACTTGGAAAAATATTCAGAGGCGTAAAGAAAGGCCCAATTACCAGATCAGATTGGCTTCCATGGGAAACCTTGATCTTTTAATACTGAGAAAGAGAGACACAACTGTTCTGAGTTTTTGGCCTCCCAGAGAATGTTTTTAAAGACTCACCTGTTTCTGCAGAATTTCAGAACTCTGAAATAAAGGTACAGTCTAGAGACAAAAGACCAGAGTCAGCAGAGACGTGGAGATATTTGAACTTGTTTGGCTAAAACCAATGACAGGAGCTCCTTGGGGGCAGAGAACAAGGGCTGCTTGTAGATGATCTGCAGCCACACCAAGCCCCGAGAGCTAATGGATTCCAGTGTGAACCAGGTGAATAATTTATGTGGCATTATTTTCTGCCACTGACAGCTGGATTGTGAAGCCACTCAAAGGACCTGCTGAACAGCCAAGAGGAATAGCTGGCCCAGGCATCACTCTACTCTCCAGGGAACTCATGAGTCTGTGATCATTTTACTGTAAAGCTGAGTGGATGTAGAAGGGCGAAACATTGTGGAGGAGCTAGGGCCTGATTTGAGAGGAAGAAGGGGGAGGGAGAAGGAGCTTTACAAGTACACGGGCTTTGGTTAAATATGCAGCTTTACTTCTTACAGTGTGTGACCTTTGACAAGGTCTTTTCCTTGACAGCTTCAGTTTCCTCATCTATAAGATGGAGACAATAACATCTCCCTCATGGAGTTGCGATGAGGATTGCATGAACTTGAGAGAGAGCTATCATGTCACAGGCAACTCACAAGGAGCGCTTAGTATAAGTTTCTCTCCCCTTCCCTGACCTCGCTTTTGTGGGCAGAGGAAGAGAATGGGACATCAAAATAAAATATGCTCTCATTTTTTATTACTCTTAGGTATCAAATTGCAGTCTGTTTGACAAGTCTAAGAGAAATTACGAGTACATTCCTGAGCACTGAGCTGGGATTTTGACTACCTAATTGTAAGCTGTTCTCAAATTATTCTTACATACAGCCCATTTTCAGCTGTATCAAAAATCATTATTTCCCCTGAAGCTTATTTTAAGCTCACAACAGTGCTATCTGGAGGATGAAGACTTAGGTAGAATGACAGTCATCAAAATTGCTGGGCCAACTATTGTTGTCCTAGAACTTCACCATCCTTCTTTCTGAGTATCTCTTAGGAGCTTTCACTTCAATCTGACTCAGGAAAACTGAAACATCCTAGCACAGGGATTCACAAGGACTGCTGGGGAGCCCTGTCAAATTCTGGAATATTTATCCCGAGAACAATGTAAGTGGAAACTAACTGTGAAGATGTTCATTTGAGCCAACAGAGGGCTGTTTACTCCCTAAAATAATTTCCTAGTTACATAAACATAAGATGCATAAGATATCCTAAGTTGAGCCCTGTTTGCTTCTTTGTAGCTTTTGGAGAAGGCCCTAGAGTATCTGCTTGTGGCCTGACCACATGGGGATTCTCCGGGACAAGGCAAGACGACTCAAGTTGTGCTCAGATGAGACCCAGAGATCCCAGTGCAAAGGGACACCTTTGGTAAAACTGGCCACTTTGGGTCATAGAGATCCCAAAAGAAATCATGCCTGACTTCTTAAAATCAAAACCATAGAGATTTATCAAGGAGAAACCCTGTTTAATTGGCCTCTAGATGAGGATGCAACCTAAGGCATGACTCTGGAGCTGAATGAGTCCAAGTGATGAGCCAAAAAGGTGAATCAGTCCAAACACGGCAGGACCAAGAAGGAACAAAGTAGGAGAGGGCAGAGGGTGGAGGGTAGAACCCCTGCATGGCCACGGGATTGTTCTTTTTCATTCCCTTTCTCAACTGCACCCAGCACCAGTGGTTTTTGGTAGGCCTTTTGAAGACAGCAGGAATCTGGGAGAAGGAACATCATCATCTTTCACAGCATGGAACCATCCATCTTATTCCAGAGAAGGGAAGAAGTCTTCAAAGGTATGTCTAGTTTAACAGTTTCTCAAGTGGGCCAGGAAGTTCTTATTCATATTCTGGGCTCAACAGTGATGCTTTAATTTCACTTGTTATTTTACTTTTAGTTTTGTCTCCAACTTCTGGAGCAAAGATCAGAAGACCCGAGTTCTGGATTTATTCTGTGACTCTATTACTCTTCACTCACTGAGGGGCGTGGTGTGATGTTCTTTGCTCTGAGTTGCTGCTTCTTGATCTAAAAAGACAGGTGGTTGTTCTGAGTGACCAAGGTCTCTTCTTGTTCTATGTATCTTAGAATCCATGAAATTATGTCTCCTTGCATCTATGATAATAAATCAAAATATGAATCACAATTTTCTTATAGGGTTGCTGAGGTTAAAGCTGTGAAAGTCTGGGAACAAATCTCCCCAGGGAGGGTTTAAGCAAGCATTAACTCTTTCTTCTAGCAGTTCCCCCATTCATTGCTAGGGTGTTGTCTGACAGCCACCATGCCCACCATGCACAGTAGACTTTCCTTGGGAAATCATGAGTCCTTTATTCTTGCTATTTGGCTTTATCTCCTACACATCGTTCAGATGGTGCAACTTTTGGTACTATATGTCCAATGAAACTGCCACAGCTCAGCCACTGAGATCCAACATTCCTGCCTCTCTTCATTCCGATATTTCTTCTCTTCCTTATTGTGGTGGACAAGAGTAAGCATTTTCATTTATAGAGATGTACTTATTTAAAAAGCAATTGTGAAAGTGCCTGATTTAATAATTGAGATTGTATCTCCACCATTCTTTTGTTGTGGCAAAAAAAAATTCTTGTGTAAATTTAGAATTTATAAGTAATACCAAAGACTGAGACAATGAAGTACACACATACTGTTAAAAAAAAAAAAAAGAACATAAGTGTCAGTCCCTGGTACGCATCAGTCATTGTAGTAGGGACTTTGTCTGTATATTGATTATCTCATTTGATAATCAAAACAGGGTAGAAGAGTCAAATGTTTTTGAATGTGCCAAAACTCAAATTTTCTTCCAGGTCAAATCTGTATGCTTCCTGTCTCTTTTACACTGCCATTACTGGCTTCTAAAACCAGTAAAGCTATGCAGATAGCCTGGTCCCAACATATTCTAAACTGAGCATTAGTGAGGGGCTGCCTGCTGGCTTGCTTAGGCCAGCTGGCTCAGTTTGGAGTGGTGTAATATCAGCAACAATAGTGTTGGGTTGATTTGGATATAAAGAAACAACTTAGACTTAAAAAGTTCCTCCTGAAAACAAGCCTTCAAGGACAAGTGAGGACATGGAGCAAATTCCTAAGGATGCCTGGGGTTCAGAAAGCAAAGAAGAATCTTTGGTTATTCATGAAAACCAAATACCAGCTATGTGGCATCTTCCGGGGGAAGCATGGGGTGGGAGGACCCTGGGGAGTGTTTGGCAGCACTGTCCAAAGGGCAGTTGACTTCTTAGCCTGCTGAACAAATTTCTTCTTTTGCCCCAGGAGAATTTGATCTGCAGGTTCCCAAAAGTAGAGTAACATCTTTCTCTTGAAATAGGTGCTGTGCCCTAGTCCATATCACAAGCTTCTCTTGGTCAACATGATGAAATGAAAGTCGCTCAGCTCCTTGCCTGGTCTCAATCTTGGTAGGGATTAAGAGTGAAGAAAGCTGGTTTCTCCAACAACCTTCCTCAGATTTCCTAGAACCCTTTTTTTTAACCACAGCTTCTCTGGAGCTATGAAGTTCAAAGCATTGAATCCAAACTCAAAGTCCCAATTCAACCCACACAGCCTTCACGGGGCTGATAGGATCATTGCCATTTTGATGTAGAATCTTTGCTCCCATTTTCATGTTTAATTTCCCATAGTTTCCAAGCTAGGAAACATTTCTGTCTGTATAGAGTTGTTTGCAGGGAAGAAATTAGTTATCTTCTTTTCCTGGTAGACATAGTTTAAAGGGACTTCTGATATTTGAGAACTCTAGATTCCTAGCATTTTGATGGCAGAAACTGTGGTTTTCTTATCTCTGAATTTCCAGTGCACTGCACAGTTCTGGCATACATTGGTGCTTAATAAATCTTGTCAAATGAATAAACAAATTACTTTTTCTTTATTACACTCCCATTAGAGTAGCATGGAATTATGAGAATGATTTTGCCAAATTATGAGTAGGTCCTGTTATATTAGATTTTTCTATAGGAAATTATTCTTTTAAACTACAATGCCTAGGAATTACCTTGCACAAAATAGGCAAAGGATGCATAATTGTTGATTCATTAGTTCATTTTAACTTATATACCTTGGGATTATCTAGTTATGTTTTCATAAAAACTAGGGCTTTGTGATATCAATGTCATGTCTAACAAGCCTAAACTCCCAGTTCTAAAAACAAAGTTACTCAGTAGCATTTTCTCAAATTGATGTGTTTTTCTTTTCCTGCAATAATTTTTTTCTTAAACTTTTGATATTTGCTTTTGTGCTGGCATTTGATAGTCAAAACTCACACTTGATCTCAAGTACATTTTTCTCAGCCCAATAGGATCATGTTTCACCTAACATTTGTGAAGTTGATTTATCTCATCCATTTTGATCCTGATAAAATATGACCTTTTAAAATTTTCATGACACACTGTGACCCAAAAGGACCAAATATATATATTAGATGATAGTTTCACCTGTGAATATTCCTAATTTGTCAATATTTCATGGGGTTCTGCCAAAAGGACTGCAATTCCTTGGGTTTCAGAACGACTAGTATATCTGTAGTCATGTCATCTTGGGTCATGTTATTAACCAGTTCCATTGGATTATCATGCTGTTCCTTTGTCTGACAAAAGGATCTTTGTAGGAGTACACACTGTTTCTTCCCATAACTCATGTTCAATTCCAGACCCTGAATTTCTGCTTGCTCACTGTGAGCCATGTTGATGAGCTTCTCTCTAAGTAGCAACTTGAGCAGGTTTGGTTTGCCTTTCTGGAATCTATTTTTTGGGGAACAAAAGGGGAATATCAAAGCAAGATTATTCCAGAAGATCATATTTCTCTTTTTGTTTCCTTAAGTGGGAAAAAGACAGCTCTTAAGGTTCTTATCATTTATTCATTCATAAAACACGTATTTTGTCTATGTCTATACTGATAAAGGTGACTTATTAGATGTTGGAAGATCAGTATTTCCCTGCTATTGATCAATACAAATCCAATCCCTGCTGTCCTGTTCTTATGATCCAGCAGGGAAGCTAGACTGCCTGCCTATGGTTTAGAAAACTATACAAGCTCTAATCCTTTCTAGGTTATTAAAAGAACCTAAAGTAGTTCCTCCAATTGTGGATCAATGGTAAATACTTTAAGCTAGAAGTCCACTGAGTTGCTGGAAAATGCATCTATTTGTAAGGTATTTAAGTTAGTAATTTCTGCAAGAATATTAATAAGTTAAAAAATTAATTGGTGAATATGTGGAGAATGTGATTCACTCTCCTTTGTTGTTGGTTTCCAGTAGCTCATGTACATAAAGAAGAGCATAGTAACATGCTGGATGGTAGGCAGTGTGATCATCTCAAGTGAAAGATTCCAGGAAGATCAGGATCCAATAATCAACCCCTCAGGAAGGGGCATAGGATTTCTTAGATGATAATCCCCAGTAGCACTTTCACAATATTGAAGGAGTGGGGAAGAGGCCCAAATCACTCATGTCCTTTGTCCTTCAGATTTCCAGCACATCAAATGGAAAACCATAAGGGATGGGCTTCATGTCTGATGCGTTGAACATTCTGGTGTATTTCCCATCTCAGACTTCGAGGTCTATACCTATCCATTTGTGGGGCTCTCAATGAAAGACACCTTTCTGCCACTCACCATGTCTGCCCTTGGCCAAGGACTTCGGGCTTCGGTTGTAAGTTCCTAAAGTCAGGGGTCAAGCTCTAATCATTACTGTATTCTGAGCTTTTTGTACAGTACCTGTTGACATGTGAGTTGAAGGAAACTATCTCTGAGGAAGTGATTCTTCTCTCCAACATAGTGCCAGACCCTTGTGTTAGGAAATGTTGAAATCAGCAATCAAATGTCTGCCATAGCCACTCTGGCTCTTGACAAGACTGTGAAGGAGAATAGTAGTGGCAGTTGCATACAGACATTTGTTCAGGTCATCTGGATTATCTTGATTGTCACCAGGGCAACTATCCACAACCAGTGCCTAGGTGTGTGAGAAGAGTGAGACAATAATACTGTGGTGTGGTCATTTAGCTAATTCAGTCTAAACCTATCAGAAACCTTTTCCAGCAAAGTTTTTCCGAGCATAACAACATCTCACAAGTGGCCACAGATGGCTTGTGCTTAATGTCACACCTGTACAGTAGGGCAGTGCTTCCCAGGCTATTTACTTACATTTTAGCTCATCTCATGGTTATATGTGGTTTTAGTAGTTTCATTTTAAAAATCTGGGTTGATTCCATACATCAGGAAAAGTGAAATTGGATGGTTCTGGAAAATTTGCCTATTTGCACATCAGTGAATGTAGTTTGCTGTATTAGTTTTTTCTAGATCTAAAATGCAATGCAGCAAGCAAGCATGTTGTGTAATAAAAATGGAAGTCCCCCTCTTGCTGGATAAACTGAGTGCTTTCCACACAACACAAAGCCATATATCTTGGCGCAATCTCTAGGATGTATGATATAAATGGAAGAGTGGTGTGGTGAGGGGAAACGGAGGCAGAGAGAGTGAGCACACCTGGCTTTTGAGTCCTGGTTCTCTATGAGACAACTGAGTGGCTCCGGGTGTGTCACTTTACCTGAGCCTAAGCTTCTTCATATAAAAGGAAGTACTTGGACTAGATACTTTCTGTGTGCCTTCTTGACTCTAATTTCTGTTTTAGATGGGCATTTTGTACTTCTGTATCATGGGGAGAACTGTGAGTTGGAACCTTATTTTAAAGGCACTGAACTTAGCTCCTGCCCAGAGGGGCATCTCACTTCTGATAAATTCCATTGTCCTTGGCGACATAAATTAGAAACTATTTTAACTTTGTGTGTATGTGTGTGTGTATGTGTGTGTGTGTGTGTGAGTGTGTGTGTGTGTGTGTGTGTGTGTGTGTTTTCTCCCTGCCAATTCATAACTCATCAGAAATGCTACACTTGGGATTACCACTTTTTACAGATAAGGAAACTGAGGCATGATACTAAATAACATCAGACCAACTGAGGTCTTTTTGAGAGCTTTTAAAAGGTTTTGCCAGTTTTCCCTTAAATATTTGTTTAGATTCTTTGTTTTAGAGACGCAATGACTATCTCATTCCTTTCCTAATGTTAGCTCAGCAGGCAGCCCCACTGATACCCACTGTGATTTTGTTGAGAAAATTATTTCCTGCTTTCGAAAACAGTTAATCGCTGGAGTGTTTTATACAAGAGGGCAGTGATCCTAGAAATAACTTAAATTACTTTCTCTGCTTACCAAACCAAAACCCAAACCAGCCAACTAAACAGACAAATAGCATGGCTCATCAGTAATTTCTCCCTGTACTGGTCCAATCGTGATCAAAATTAAGAACAGCAGATAAATGCGTATCCTAGAAGAGATTTGCGGTACCATTTATACAGTGTAAAGTCATGCAAACCATGCTGAGAAGGAAGCACTTTGTTGTGATGACATGGGGAGGAAGAGGCTGGGAAGCCCCTGCCTGGGTGGGGCCGCCGCGCACACGCATGCATTTGATGCAGCCATTGGTGTCCCTGCTGGTAAGCGTCGGGTGTGAGAGTAAGTGAACTATACAAAGTCTACATTACAAGGAGGGGTCAGCCAGTGACCCCTTTCAAACGGGCTTGTTGGAAGGGGTCCATATTGAATCAGAAATCCCGTCCCCGGTGGACGACAGAGGCATGGAGCCGCTGGGCGTGAAGGGGTCCGTGTCTGTGTCCGTCTCACCCTCGGCGAGGTACCGCTTCTCCCGCATCCAGCTCGACCCCCCATTGGGGCCAAACACATAATCATCTCTGTCCTGGGAGATGCTGAAGCCACTTGGAGACCTTTCCAGCTCCTCGTGGTTGACCGACATCAGGGACAGAGGTGTGTCGCTGTCCCGCGTGACGCTGCGTCTCTGCCGGGGGGAGACTCGGTCCGAGGAGGGGCCCTGCAGTTCGGCCTGGTAGCTCACTCTCGAGTCGAGAAGAGTCAAGATAGGCAGGACCGTGGGCCTCTCTGCGTATGTTGCTGCAGAGGGAGAAGGAGTTGCTTGAACCTTTGCAGAACTGGGTCCCCCTCTGGGCGGGTTCACAGGGTCATGTGCAAAAAACCCATAGGGGCTGACTTTGTCGATGGGCACCTGGTGGAAGGTGTAGGGCGGTTCCGGGGGACCTGTCTCGGAATAGTTGCAGATGACGGTTTTCAAATCGGAGTACCTGTTGTCCTCTTTCCTCTCCACCTCAGCTGGCGAGGAGGTCCCCTTGGTTGGGTAATACTCAGTGACGTGCACCTGCAGCCGTTCCATGTGCTGCATGTGCATATCCACGAGGAAGTCCAGCTTCTTCCCCATGTCCTGAACCTGGAAAATAAAGGAAGCTGTGAACTGCCGCTTTCTCTGAGGGTGGGGGTCATTGCTGTTGGTTGGGAGGAAATATTCTAATACTGTATTTACTTTTCAGAAGGGAAGAACATTCTCGCAACTCTTAATCATAAGAAGAGCAGCTAATAATTTATTTTGTGCCTCTTACTCACAAGCCTTGCACATGTATTAGCGCTAATATAGAGAAAACCTAGGCAAGGGCTTTCTAGGAAGCAAAGGCGGAAGGCAGAGAGATGCCTTCAAGTGTTACAGGCCTGCTTTGTCCCCTAGAGGAGGAGGTGGCCTTGCTAACGCTGCCCGGGTCAAGGAGCAGGAGTTCTCAACTTAGGAACATTTTCTTAGACAGAACATGTGGATTGTTAGTGTGTGCTTCTCCTACATGGTGATATAAGCCCGAAAAACACAAGGGCAGTGGTTAGCAAGAACTGAGCTTCTCAGAACTGTAGACCCTACCTGGCAGTTTGCTCTTGCCTGCCTAAATTGGTACCTTATTTGAACTTTTGTGAATGAATATGCATGCGTGTGTGCGCACATGTGTGTGATGTTCTTGCTTTGGCAATTCACAACTCAACAGGAAACACTGTCGTCAGGTGTATCATCCCATTTTACAGGTGAGAAGATGAGTACCATAATCAGCAGAGGCCAGGACGGCATCTGAGCCTCAATAATAACTGACTCTTATAGAAAAGTTAGTATCTGACTCTGTTTTATGCACTTTATTGACTCATGTGAATTTTACAACAACCGCAAGATGGATACTATTATTATCTCTATTAGAGAACAAAGACACAGAAAAATAAAGTAGGGCTGAAATTATAAATTCAAATGTAAAAATCAAAACAAAATTCTTGATGTAACGAAAAGGAAATAATTCTGATTTTCTCCTACCTCTCCTGCACAGATCCCATTTCCAGTTTTGAATAAAACAAAAGGATTAATACGATCCTTGAAACAGTGGCAGTATCATTTATCTAATGCAGAGTTGGGCAGATGATACCAGACTATCAGCTCTTTGCTATGAAAGCAAGAGTGAGCTACATGGTGCTGTGAGTGCGCAGATCTCCCTTCTCACCTTAAATGGATCTCACCCATAGCCTGCCCTCCTCCCAGCCTCTTCACAAAGGCCACCACTGACCTGGACATTGAGAAAAGGAGGACATGCAATATACAGGGGCAGGTCACTAACATTTCCTAAGGGGTCACCATGAAATGCATGATAACTGTAGCTGTCATCAAGTGTTCACTGTGCCCACTAATATTATTATTAGGTAATGTTCATGCACCAACGTAATCCTCACAGCAACCTAATAGGGTATTATAATCTCCATACTACAGATGAGGAAAACTGAGGCTCAGAACAATAATTAACTTGCATGTGAGCATGCAGTGAATGCTCAATCAGTGATTTAATTTCCACATCTCTTTTGAATTGTAGGTAGTATTACTCAAGTATCTTATCTCCCTTTGAAAAACAATGAGGGGGCGCTGGGTGCTGTGGCTCAAGCCTATAATCCCAGCACTTTGGGAGGTCGAGGCGGGGGGGTCACTTGAGGTCAGGAGTTCAAGACCAGCCTGGCTAACATAGCAAAAACCATCTCTACTAAAAATACAAAAATTAGCTGGGCATGGTGGTGGTGCCTGTAATTTCAGCTCCTCAGGAGGCTGAGGCAGGAGAATCATTTGAACCCAGGAGGTGGAAGTTGCAGTGAGCCAAGATAGCGCTATTGTATTCCAGCCTGGGCAACAAGAGTGAAACTCCATCTCAAACAAACAAACAAACAAAACAAAATAAAACAAAACGACACTTGAAAATAAATTTTACAGACCTAGTTTTTGGTGAGAGAAAAAAAAGACTTACTTGTCTTTCAACTTTTACAAACTTTCCCATCATGCTTTGGTCTTCAACTTCTGATGTGGATGCTCTGGCTACATATGGTTCATTCCTAAGAAGAAGTGAACACTTCTATGAGATCGTTGTATCTATTTTTGCTATGCAAGATCATTTCAGCTAGGCAGGCCACAGCCAACAGAGCCATAGTTCTCACCCTCCCACTTGTGTGGCATAAAAGAGCACCATTCAACACTGGAGGCATACGTGAGTCAGGAAAAGTCAGAGTTTTTCTGCATTCAACGCTGGTATCTCACGTTTACCTTCACTGTAGGAAAATTTGAAGCCAAATATTAAGCTGCTATTAAGAGAGCTTTGCTTTGTGTTAAAGATTATAAAGTACTTAACAGTACCTAGAGTGCCTAGTTCCTTTAAATTAAATCCCTTAGCCTTTCGGTCTCAGATTTGAGACCTGAGACTTTTACTCTGAGTATGTGTGCAGGTGGAGAAGGGGTCATCTCATGCGTGAAATTACATACAGTGGGTATAAATATTTCATCTGGCCTATTTTAATAAGAATGAAAAAAATCTCAAATCTTGAAAAAGATGACACTGGTGAGGAATGAAATTGAAATATGTCCTGAATTTGATTTTCAGCTACCCACAGTTATTATCTGCCTAAATTCTGTTTAGTTTCATTATTTTTATGTCCTTGGCAGATCAGGACTTTCAGGGAGTCCAGCTATTTGCTAGAAACCATTCATGCTAGACACTTTCTCAATAGTTGATTTCTCTCTCGCATAGGCTACTGAATCCCGCCCAGTAGGACAGTCTTTGGCTAAGTGGCCTTAAATTTTAAAAAGATGTCAAAAAACTGGTGGTCCATGTGCTAAATCCAGCCAACTGGTGTTTTCCTTGGCCGGCACAAGGTTTTAAGACATGTAAGCCATCTCAACAATTGGAAATTTCACATAAAAGCTGAATATTCCGTTTTCTGGAAACATAGGACCCACATTCCTAAAAGGAAGTAGGGCCCTCACTCCTAAAAAGGGGTAGGGCCCTCATTCTTAAAAGGAGGAAGGGCCTTCATTTCTACCTCCTGTAGTTGGGGCATGTGTCCTCTAGGTGCCCAAGGTCCCATCACTTCCTATTCTGTCCCCAGGACTGAGATTAAATATTAAATGCTTTCTATCATCATGTTGATGCTCTGGATTTTTTTTTTTTTTTTTTTTTTGAGATGGAGTCTCGCTCTGTCACCAGGCTGGAGTACAGTGGTGCGATCTCGGCTCACTGCAACCTCTGACTTCCAGGTTCAAGTGATTCTCCTGCCTCAGCCTCCCAAGTAGCTGGGATTACAGGCATGCACCACCACACCCAGCTAATTTTTGTATTTTTAGTAAAGACAGGGTTTCACCATGTTGGCCAGGAGGGTCTCTATCTCCTGACTTCGAGATCTGGCTGCCTCGGCCTCCCAAAGTGCTGGGATTACAGGTGTGAGCAACCGCTCCCAGCCTCTTTTAAAAAGCCTTCTTTTATAAGAGGAAGGTTCATAACATTCCTTAAGCCTAACTCGCTCATTCATTGTGTTGCTTGCCTTGAAGACATTTGGGAATAAAGAGATGTAAATTTAGGTAGTGGATTTTCTAAAGAACGTCTTATTCAAAATTACTGAAGCTTTGGAAGGAGGAGAGCTGCTCTGTTAAGGAACAAAGCTCTCTGTGTTACAATGTTGTCAGGGGGCTGATATCTGAGTGGATTCTCTGGCTTTGTCCTGGGAGGGGTATCTGTCAACTCAAAGGTAATTATGCAGGATGGAGAATGCTGTGGGTTCTGCTCACATGAAGTTTTCTTCCTGTTCCGATAAAGCTCATAAGTCTCCTCTTATTTTATAACAGGGAAGCCGGTGCAGCTATTTTCATTTTCAAAAGTCATTGAAAGAAATATCACCCACATGGTCTGGGAAAAGGAGTGAGAAGTTTTTTGTATACAGAAATATTTTAAATGGCCACCAACTGAAACAAGCTCAAACTCTTTCTTCATTTTACTTAGGAGAGTAACTTCACCCACATAAAGGACCCCAGCTGAGGTTAGGGGTGGGGATGCTCTACAGATTTTGCACCCCCGGCTCATCAGTCCATGTCCACGGGCCCCACCTGGGAGACTGCTGGGATGGGAAGGTGAATGCTGACCCTTTCTGAGACTTCTTATGTTTTGGCGTGGAGGGAGGTCCAGGGGTGAAAATCATATCTATTCTGAAAGAAACAAACAGAGCATGGATTAAATTACATAGAGCTTTGATTTGGCAGGAAAACAAATCATTCTATTTTCTCTGAAATG